>BSBM01000676.1:3260000-3300000 GCA_027924585.1 Larix kaempferi | reverse complement strand
CTTCAGGCATCTTGGAGCACATCCCCCTGAGCCCTGAAATGACAACAATAATATGTCAACTTTTCCTAGAAATTATACAAGTATAAAAGGTAATTTAAAAGTAAAAATAGTTTTCAAATCTTAGATAACTCACCTCATGTGAGACTGTAAGTCGTGAGGTGGTCTCCCTCCTCTGTGCTTCTAGTCTCTCAACAATGCCAACCTGTAACATTTAGAACAATCAGATAAATGATAAAATTAGATGCATATAGTAATTTTCATTAAAATTGAACGAGATTTTCATAAACTAGTCAATCTCATTGTGAACACAACCAGCTGGTCTTCAGGGCTGGCGGATGGAGCAGTTGGCTGGACAACCTGCTCTGATTCTAGGGTGGACGGTATAGGGGAGTATGTAGCCACATCGACGGTGGCTACACCACTGGAGGGCACAGTGGAAGAAGGGGGGGGTGGAAGAATGAGGCATGGATTGGGGTGGGCGAAGTGGAGATGGAGGCCTAGGGTGATAAACCCTAGCTGATTGTAGTATGGATTAGGGGCACCTTGGAAGGGGAAGCGATTGTGATGGGGGAATGTGGGGGGGGGGTGAGGTCTATGTTGCGGTGGATGGATGGGTGATTGTGGATGGGTGGTGGGTCATGGTCAGATGGGGGAGGCTGGGAACATGGGAAACAGATACGGAGGTGGTTGAAAGGTTGGGATGGGGTGATGGGACGCAAGATATGAAATAGAAGGGGGAGCTGGATGGAACTTTGTTGCTGGATAGTATGGGAGGACGGATGGAAGGGGGTGGGGAGGGATGCATTGAATGGGGCATGTATGCCATAGGATACAACTTGTATATATGGTGGTCGGAAGGCCGGGGAGGGAGGAATAACGGAACTGCCAGGCCGAGGTGCTCGCACCTGTATACACATTTATAACCTCATAGTTTAATATAGAAAAATATAAATATACATAGACAAGTCATCATATTTGAAATTAAATTTATTCTTTAATACACATGATACCTGCGCACATGGAGATCTGCTAATCCCCGGTGGCGATGGATGGTCGCTGGATCCTACAGACACCTGTGCGAACACTACAATTTTTAGATTGAATTTATAAAAATAATATTAACAATATTAACAATATTAAACACAATTCCAATGAGAATGTCAACGATAGTACTTAAAAAACATGACTGCAATTAATTTATATTCAAGTTAGATGATAGTAGTTTGATGGGCTTTGGATATTATATAATGTTTTTATTGTATTGGTGCACTCCACTTGTTCAAAACTTGGTAAAGAACATGGTTGTGGGTATCATGTCCTTTGACCCACAATGGATTGGGCCCATGATAATTTGGCAAAGAAGGCTGAAAATTTATTCTTGAAGTGTTTGATGGCCAAAGTTGTCATTGATGACAACACATTAAGGAAAAAGGGGGAAGTGATGACATGGAAAAGACTTGACTAGACAAATGGTAAACATGACAAGCTTTGATGACTTTACAAGTGGTAAGCAAGCATGAAAAGTGTAGAAGACTTGAAAAAGTGGAGACGGCACAAAGGATTGATGACAAGGACTTGATAATGACATTAATGACAAAGACATGGAAGAGTTAAGAACATGGAGCATACACATTATGCAAGCACAATGGAGATGGTGACATGACTTGAGGGATGGAAAAGGTGACAAGTATGACAAACATGGAAAGTATCAAACATGGCAAGCATGGAAGAAGAAGATGGAAAGCTAAGGAAAAGACAAAGACAAGTGACAAGCAAGCAAGCTTGATGACTTGTCAAGCATGGTGTTTGATGACATGGAACATGACAAGGAGGACATGCTTGGTGACAAGAAGGATTGATAACTTGGTGACATGGAGGACGATGAATTGGAAAACATAAGATTAGATGACAAATACAAGATGATGAGGTGGACAAGGAAGATGTGCGGGCATTTGGAAGGCCCCTTGCGGGCATTTCAAAGCACCATTGTGGGAATAATCAAAAGGACCCTATGGACATTCTTTGAAGCACCCACTGTGAGCATTTGTGGTGTATTGCAGGCATATTGATAAGGGAATGCGGACATTTACATGAGACCATTGCATGCATAATCCAAGACCAATACAGGCATGTGTTGATGGCCCTTGTGGGCATCAAAGTGGAGCCCAATGCGGGCATTTCTAAGAGTGCATTGCGGGCATCTTAAGGGCATATGTGTGTCTCATATTTAATATTATGAAAGGATAGAAGGTGACATGGCATGAAATTAAAATTAAATAAGGTGACATCGCATAGAAGGTGACATGGCATGGCCATAATTAAATAAATCATATTTGATTTATTTAATCATCTTAATGATAAAACTATAAATAGAAGACAAGTTTCATAGAAGACAAGAGTATAAATAGAAGACAAGTTTCATTTTTAAGGAAGCAATGTGTGAATATTTTGGGAGATTCAGGAGATCTTGATGAATATGGTTGTCTATTATTGTCATTGATGACAACATTAATGACAAAGTTTAAGCTTGAAGAACACATGGCATAAAGACATGGCAGCAAAGGTTGATTTGGTGGACAAAGTGATGGGCATTGGAGCCATTGGCAGACCTATTGAGCCAAGAGTCAAATGACCCATACTGTGGTCATTTGAAGATGATTTGGACAAGGAGAGTACATGGAAAAGATAACTTGGATGACATGGTGAAAAATGGCAAAGCTTCAATAACACACATGGAATTGGTCAAGCACAGGAAGAGCAAGCAAGCATTGGATGGTAGTCTGAGGATGAAGGACACTGCGGGAATCACCAAAACCCCAGCTGCGGGCTCATCATTGGTCAAGTAAGAATGATAGATTTTGGAAATTTCTCTCCCATTTCTATAATAATTAGAGGTCTAGGATGCCTAAAGTGAACATGAACAGATGTTTCTAGTTTTCTTAGGTTTTCATGTTTTATAAGGTTTCATTTTTGTTTGGTTGGATTATATGAATTTATATCTCTCAAATAATTTAGAGAATATGATAAACACAACTATAAAATACGATGATAATATGGTAATTAATCAGTGCTAATTATTTGTAATTACTGAACACAAATTACTCGTAACGGGATCTAATTATTCAAAGTAAAGAAGTTACCTGTGTGTATAGTGTCGCAATATCCTCTGTTGCTGCCATGGCTCGGTCTAGGTCAAAGGAACCAATGTCCTCCCACCTGGAGGATGGATACTCGGACCTGAATAACTGTGCATTAAAACAAATAAAGTCAACAATGTATAATTCAAAGTTAAATATATTAAACAATACAATATCAAATAAAATACAAAAAATACTTAAACATTAAATAAAACAATAGCTAACTTGATCCATGTAGCTCTCTAAGGCATGCTGCTGCTTAGGACCATGGAAAGAATGACCACATTGAGAACAACGATGTGTTGTTGTTCCAGTAGAACTAGAAGGCCCTTTCTGGGTTCCATCTATACCCGGCATGTACCGGCCACCACCCATAGACGGTGCAGCTGTGTTTGTCTGATCGATGTCCTCCCGACTCTGTGAAGACATAGCCAGAAATGTGGTATGTCTAATCAAATGATGTGTGGCACACCTAACTGAGTCATCAATATCATCTAGGACGCTACCAAACCCGGGTGGCTGAGGAGGGGGTTTGGCTCTCTTCTGGGTGCAGGAGGTCCTCTAAGTGGGTTGCGGCGGGACCGAGGTCAATCTTGGGAAAAGCCAAGACCGACACCCTGAAACTCAGTGATGTCAAAATAGTTGACATGGTAGCCTAGCTCAAACTCAGCCCACAATTTCCAAAGGAAATATTGTGGGACCTCGAAATTGTTGCATGGGGGCCTGTCAAACACCATAAACCATCTCTTTCTCTAGTTATCTCTCCATGGCTAGTAAATACACCAGTCCATGCAAACCTGTCTCTTCCTCACATTTGGAGGCTATCCTATCGAGGGAACTATGAATATGCTGTACAACTGGGCTTTGGTGATGTTAAGGTCTTTTATTTGTTCTTTGGACATACCAGTGGAGTAGTGTTCCCTCATTCGAGCCCTGTATTGGCTCATATTTGTGATGTGATCTCACTATGTGCAATGTTGATGGATTCAATAATGTTTTGAAATGATGAAGCCAAGGAAACCCGAGAGGGTTCCTTGGTGCTCTTCAATTCATTGCTTAATACCCTTAATTGATTTAAATCTTGGTGTAATTGATCTTTGGGGTTTTCATTTGGTTCATTGTCCGTTTCAATGTTGTCTTCTGAAGGTCGGGTTTCATTGGCTTCATCTGATGGTTCAGGTGTGTTTGTAATCTTGTTAGGTGTAGATGGCCTGTAATGAAATTTTTTTGGTTTTTTAATTGATTGTATTTTTTTTTAAAATTAAAATTGAAATGGAAAAAAAAAATAACAACAAATTCATGCTTCAACAAGCACCTACCTGGAGAAAATGTTGGCAAGGTTTTTGAGGTGCGAAATGGTGGCGTTGAGGAGGCCTTCGGGTGCTCCAAGATGCATTCACGGGGCACTTGTTTGGCTACCGTGCGCTTCCGGGTTTGTTGAAAATGACAAACCCATGAGCTCTGTTTTTTTATAAAAAAACAGGGGGGCGCACGCTCCATTTTGTGCATACACACTAATAACGCGTGCGCGCGCCATTTGTCCACGTGGGCTGAACCACGTGGACGTTTGAAATTTCCAAATCCACGACTCATGCATGTGCCTTTTGTCCACATGGACTCAACCATGTGGACGTTCGACATTTCCGAAGCCACGACACGTGTGTGCATTTGGAATTGCGTGCGCATTGCTTTTTTTTCTGCTCGCGCACTGTTGTTGTGGCCTTTTTGGGTACCAGCTTCATGCGACTACCTATTACAAATTTTACCCCTTGTCTACATACACACAACTTTCTCTCATTTTATAACATATTGAAGTTCTTCTCGACGTTTCATTTCCCCCGCTTTGGGGGTATGCTAGTTATTCTTTTATCCCATTGATATAGATTTCAACGTATATTTAATGGAGATATCCATAAGTTAGAGATATTAGTTATGGAATAAAAAGACACGTTATTCAAAATGGTATAAAACATTTTTTGACAATTAAATAGCCAACGATATATGTGCATAGTATAGTATGTGTCAAATTCATAAAGCTCAGTGATGTGGTACAATGACACTTTGTGGTGGTTAAGTCTCCACGGGTTTTGGGGTCCAATCTGGGGCCTGCCACTACCTTTGATTTCAAAGCGGAGTAATAGGGTCAACCCCTAGAGATTGAAAAAAATGTATCACAACCATAACAAATTCCACCAAAACCTATAGTTTTAAGTTTCCAAGCATTTACAACAACAATCAAAGTTGTGCCTCATTTTCTATCAAGCCTGATATCATATTATATGCCTAAGTGTTGTGAGGAAAATGCACCTATAGTTCACGGGAGAAACTACCAACTTACAGGTATGAAAGATAGACCTACAAATGTTCTGCAAGTGCAACTAGTAAGCAAAGATATTTAAGGTTAGAAAGGTGAGTACCTTATTAAGAAGGTTGATCCAAGATTTCCCTTCCTTGCTCTTCAATTCTATCCAGTATCGCAATGCCCACACTTGCAAAACAACTTGATGCCTTTCTCAAATACCTTTCTCAAATACATTTGACTACATATATAAGACTGATATCCATGACATAATAAGACATCAAACTATAATCAAACAATAATCAAATCTAAGACACATATAAATAGGTCATATTTGGAAAGGGAAGAATGTCTGATCTTTATTATTGAATGAAGCAAGTACATCAAATTATACCTTCCTTCAAGCTTGGCACTTCACGAAACCTAGATTCAAGGTCTCCTGCTTCTATTCTCCAAGGATCCCAACCTCTAATCAGTTGTGCTAGGGTTTATCAGAAACTGAGGCACAAGAGAGGGGGATGAGGGTCTCCATTTCTCCAGCATAACATTGTTATAGGCTTGGTCCCCTCACATGGCCCTTCTACCATCCTTATATAGTCAATGAAGGAGAGGAAAAGTAGTTATAACTGATTAGGAAGTTCCCAAACCAACTTAACTTACCCAAAATTTGAGATTTTGACTAGTACAGGAAAGTGCCCTACTCTGCAGCAGACAAACTAGTGCATTTATGGAGGTGTGCACTACTTTAATGAAGCAAAGCTACATATCAAACGCTACTATCATGCTTGTGTACTAGCGTACATGTGGAAAAATGGCCAAAAACAGGGTTTTTTGATGATTTTCAGGAGATGGTTTGGTCTGGAAAAGTGTTCCTAAGGGTTGTAACCATCAAATGGGTCAGGAGTGAGGTAATTTCAACCATTTTTAGTGTCCCAAATGACCCCTCAATCCACAAGTGTCCTATTGTGTGACTAAACTTGATCTCAAGAAGTGTCGTCATGCAACCAAGGGATGCAAGTGTCGTCACGGACGGAGAGGTGTCATTTTAAGCTATAACACTAAGGCATCCAAAAACCAAGTTTTAGAACTCAGACCACCTGTAGCTTTACACACCAAATAGAGCTTCTTCTCGAAGCTTAAGACTGAAGCTATAAGCATGCCAAACTCATATCTACTAGTACATTCCAATAACAATATTTCAACCTTGGCTTTCACTAGTCCTTTACTGATTTCTAGGAATAATTTCCCACTTGAGTCTAGTAAGCTTTTGCTCTCCATTTGTTGGCACGCTAAAAAAGGCCCATTATGTTGCACTTCCCCATTACTTATGATTGACCAATCTCCTATATGCATATTTACTCCTTTCAATAATATGTCTGCCTCCATATTTTGTTCTCTATGAACGTGCTTAAAACCCACTTCCTCAAAGGCTATACATAATCTTCGAGTCTCCTCCATAAGCGACGATAGAAGTACATTATGGCATATGTATTCCTCTTTCATCCATTTAATGATCAACATCGTTTCACCATATACATTCAACCTTTTAATTCCATTGTCTCTGGCTAATTTGAGAGTCAACCAAAGAGCTTTCAACTCCACATAGGTATTGGTTCCAGGTCCCGGTCCAGCCCTGAAAGCTATGGATTTATTTTCATATTTATACAATACTCCTTAAACTCCACATAGATTCCTATCACTCTAAGCTACCCCATAAAAAAAAATACAAGTTCCAAGCTGTTAAACACCAATGATTGAACCACTCTAGCCTTCTTCATTTTCCTGGATTGAGGGAAGTGATTTAAAATGCTCAAACTTTGTGCTGCACAAAATAATGTTGGACATTCATTATCCTTGAATAAGCTTCCATTCCTCACAATCCAAACACTCCATCTTATGATTGCTGGAAGAGCTCAAAAGTCCTCTATCTCCTTATTGCTACACCAAATCTGAAAACATTCTTCCACTATTGAGCCTAAACAAACGATTTTAACACCTAAAGACTCTTCTATCCCCTTCCAAACTTGTTTGGTAAAACAATAATCCACTGCAAGATGGAAATTATTTTCCTCAACATCCCTGCATAAATAACATCTATCCAGACTGACTTTGTTCCTATGTTTTGTGTGGTCGCAAGTTAAAGCTTTATTTGACAACAAAAACCACGATAGAATTTAGATTTCAATGGAAGCTGGAGCTTCCACTAGATTTCCCTATGCCACCATGATGCCTCTCCCTATCATTCATTCAACATAAGAGCATTGTAGCCTACCTTTGGAGAATAATTGTCATCAGTTGCACAAGTCTAGACTAAAGAATCCTTACATTCTTGAAGTCTTATATAGTTTTCCCTCAGCTTCCCAAGATAGAATCCCCATATCCTGATGTCCTGCCCTTGAAAACCTAACAGAAAATAAAAATCCTAGCTTGATCCCTCCTCACACTGTTTCTATTTAAAGTTATATGCTTAAGAGAAAAATACCCCTTTTCACGCAAGTGTTTGACCATATTATGTGGCAAATACTAGTGGCATTTACCACTCCCAACCCATGGATCCACTCTCAAACTAACACTGCAACCATTTCCAACCTTCCAGAAAAGACCCTCCTGATCAAAGAAAAAGCTTGCACAACTGCCCTCCATATGGTTGACACATTAAGAAGCTATTTAACAGGCCTTCTAATCCAGTCCACTATCGACAAGGGGGGAATGTATTTCCTCATCACCACATCCACCCATAGCCATGTCCCTTATATAATTATCCATATGTTCTTCTCCACCATGGACTTAGAGAAAAGGACTAGACTCTTTATGCCCCATCTTCCCATTTCCTTTGGTAAAGATACCGACCTTTAGTTTGTCCACACATTTCCTCTTTTATCAGAATTCCCAGACCAAAAGAATCTCATACAAAGATTTGATATTTTATTCAATACACCCCTTGCTATCCAAGACAAAGACCAGTAAACCAGGATAGATGCTAAGATGAACTTAATCAAGGTCAATCTTCCTCCTTTGGATAGCCATCGAAGAATCCAGTTAGCTATTATGTTTTCCTATTTAATAATCAACCAATCCCACTCTTTAATCCCGTAAGCTAAGGGTTTAAGGTTAAAGCCAAGATATTTCAAACCTCATTCAAAGTTGAACAACATGTAACCAGGCATAGAATATAAAACCTATAGTTCATCCTCCTACAACCCTTCCCCTAATATTAAGGACTTACTTGGGTTTACAACCATCTTTGAAGCTTTACAAAATAGATCAATAATTTCGACCAAATTCTCCACATCACTTCTCGAGCCATCACAGAAAATCAAAACATCACCCACAAATAATAGATGTGCGAGACAAAGTTGCCCCCCCACACATAGTCCTTTGAAACTTGCATTTTCTTTAGCTTGCTTTAACGCCCTACTGAGTCCTTCTACCACTAAGATAAAAATCATTGGGGATAATGGGAAACCCTATCATAATCCTCTCCCTAGTCTAAAGAATGAAGAGACTACACCATTAATAAACATTGAGAAAGAGACCGACAAAAGACACACCATTATCTAATTTATAAAGGGGACACAAAATCCAACTTGAGACAGGATCATCCTTAAATAGACCCAACTTACACAATCGTAAGCTTTGGATAACTCAATTTTGACCACTACCACCTTTAACCTTTTGAGCCTTATCAAATGGAGGCCTTTCTAAGCCACTTCTACAACCTCATGAATCTGACGACCTACTAAAAAGCCAAATCATGGCTCATCAAAGATAAAAGATGATAGAATTACACTTTTCCTTCTTTCAATGATCCTTGCCATGATCTTATAGATGTGGTTACATAACGAAATGGGCCTAAAGTCATCAAAAAATTATGAAGCATATGATTTCGGAATAAGAGAGATAAAGGATGAGTTGAAGACCCCAAGAATTATGCCTTGATTTTTTGAATATTCAATCACTTTAGGCAAATCCGCCTCCACTATCTCCAGCAATCCTAAAAAAGATTCAATTGGCAGGCCATCCGGACCTAGACTCTTATCTTTTCCAAGACTATGCATTACCTCTTCCATCGCTGAACTCATTACTTCTCGCATTAGATCCAAATTATCCTCTTCCTTTACAAAGTTGGGATAAAAAAGGGCTACCCGTACTACATCTGCCACATATATATTTTCTTCTTTAAGAAAAATTCTAAAGTGCTCCACACATGCTTTTGCCAAATCATCAAAACTACTCATCACTAATCCATCCTCATTTTTTAATTTCCATATTGAATTCATACTTTTCTAATGATTAGCAAACTTGTTAAAAAACTTAGTGTTTTCATCTCCCCTGGCCAACCACACTTCCCTACTCTTTATCCTCCATTCAACTTCTTGAAATTCCAAAATATTCCTTCTTCTATGTTCCAACTCTACCACCTCATTCCACGCGTCCTCAAGGAAACCAAAACCTTCATCCTCAAATAAGACTAACAACCTCTGCTCAATTTCCTTTATCTCTCTACCCTCTCACAATTTCTTTCAATACAATCCCAGTCAGCCGCGACTTCTTTAGCTCACTTAAGGTTAGCTAAGAATTGGATGGAAGTCGATTCCTTTAGAGCACAATCAAAGATCCTCCAAGATTTTTTCAATAGCTCAACACATTCCTCGTCCTCTAACCAAAATGGGTTAAACTTGAAAGGATCCGATGATTTTTCCCCTCACCCTCCAATTCCAGCACCACCGGATGGTGATCCAAGTCCCCTCCCAGACCAATACACTACTAGATATGAGGAGAAAAATATATTATTTCCTCCGAGACTAGAGAGCGGTCCAAGCATTTTGAAATTATGTTAGAATCAATCCTTCTATTTGACTAGGTAGGATTTATTTTTAATTGTTCGACATCAAAGAGCCCATTATCCTCCATCTTTCTCAAGAAGAATTCAGAGAGGATATCAACACAAGTATTTGGCCCCCATATCTCCAACTGACCAAGGGAAAAATTCAAATCTCCTTCTAAAATAAGCTTACTCTGCTTTAAAATAGATTTTGAGAATATATTATCCTAGAATGAGACGCTATTAGAATATGACCCGTATAAATTCACAAAAATAAACTCCTTGTTCAAATCAAATGAAAAACGATTCACCCCCAAGCTCGACTCAATTGCCCAGGAATTCACACATTTTGAGCTATGACAACACCATCCAGTTATCAGACTCCCAGATTTACCCTTAGCATCAACAAAACCAAAATCCCAATTTCTAATTAACTCCTTCAACTCTTTCACGATTTTCTCTCCCTAACAACAACACATCCAGCTTTAACTTCTCAACCAAACACCTAAGAGCTAGCTTTTTTGAGGCACTAGCAAGACCTCTGCAATTAAGGATAAACCAATCATGGATGAACCACTTCACGAGCTTCTACTGCTCTAAGCGCCCCATTGATAGGCCTTTGTTTCCCGAAGCTATGTCCCACACAACCTTCTCTTGAGCAAGATGCAAAAATGATTTCTTTCCTTTACCAACTTTAACATAGTCCACAGTCATCCCCACATTCCTCCCCAAAACTCCTGACAAATAAGACTAATAACCCTTCATATCTCCTTTTTGGGACCAAAGAAAATATCTACCCTTATCCTCCAAATTTTACTTATTAAACATAGTCTTCATTGGAGTATATTCTATTTGTTGAAACTCTACACAATTACCATCACTCTTACATCCCGAGGAACCAAATACATTTGAAATATCTTTACATATATTGAACTTTAAAGCATTCTTTAGGGTATATAGAGATAACCTTCCAATATTCTCTACCTTATTTACATCGCCGACCATATTAAGGGAAGAGCAATGAGAAATATCAAGAACTGAGTTCAAATGATTAGACATAGACTCAACAAACTGCAACAGACCCAAGTCTTTCAAAGTCTTACCTGGAACAAATAAGTCCAGAGCATCTTTATCCAGAGAGCTAGTAGTGTCCTTTACAGATTCCTCCCCCACCGACGAACAACCCACTGCCTTCCTAGGTTGAGGAGTCACATTGTCTCTTTCTTGAGAAGCCCCTGAGGAACCACCACAAGGATTCTCACCAATCCTCGTCTGATTATAATCTTTACAAACATCAAAGTTACCAAATCCCTTCTCCTAGATTTCCTCCTAGGATCCAAATTAGCATCAAATTCCTCTCGCTTCTTCAACCATATATTCTTGCGGAAGGGCAGCGAGAAATCCGCAACATGATGTCCACATTTATGACACCTACTGCACTTGAACACAACCCCAATGTAGTCTAGCGATTGCATAAATTTTTTATTCCTCGACACTATTTCAATCTTTTTCGCCAAACCCTCCCTCAAATCCAGATTGACAAGAGTTCGTGCCACAGTATTCTCCAGACTCCAAAAATGACTAATCCAAGTCCACATATGAACCGAAGGTATTACCTACGGCCTGAAAGAAGTCTAAAGACCAGAACTCCAAAGGCAGATTTGGCAATTTTACCCACATATCTCTTTCCTCTAACCTTTCCTTCTTAGCATCAAAGAGTGATGACCAAGGCTTACAAAAAGGACACCAAAATTCCAATGCTAAACTTTTTTCAAAATCAAAGAAACATCTCCCTCAGAATCAAAGTGAAAGGCATCCAACCCCTAGGAAGAATAAGCGCCTCCAAGTTATAGCCTAGGAAGCCTCTCCAACCCATTTATTTAATTAAACTCTAATACCCACTTTGGACCCCAAAACTCTCCCCACGAGAGTCTTCTCTACCAATTTAACAACGTCATTTATCTTAAGGTCTTCCCCTAAAACCATAAGAACTGAACCTTTTCTTCAGCTTAACACATTTCCTTTTTCTTTTAGAAAACTCCTCAAAACCACCTTTATCTTCACGCTTACCCTAAGACCCAGTTTTTTTCCAACTGAACCAAGTAAATCCTAAGACCCAGCTTTTTTTCCAACTGAACCAGGTAAATCCTAAAACCCAGCTTTTTTTCCAACTGAACCAGGTAAATCCTCCGAGAACTCTTCTAAGATCTCAACTCGCTGAGAGCTTGGAAAACGACCCTCTCCCAATGACAAATCCTTTGCAAAAAGCTCAAAACCTTTCTCTGCCGTCAAAACCAGACCATCCCCCTCCTTATAGTCCCGTCCTTTGAAGATACAAACCCGATATCAAAACCTTCCAATACTTAGTCCACCGTTGGATTGAAACATGCATTAAAATCAAATTTATCTTCATGGGCAGTCCCGTCCTTTGAATATACATGCCCGATGTCACGTTCTTCCAAGACTTTAGCCACCGTAGGATTAAACCTTGCATTAAAGTCAGATTTATCCAGACCATCAATTCTTTCAGCTTTCCCACACAAAGCGGAGCTGTATAAGGATTAATTAAAAGGCCCGGGATTGGTCGGAATCTGGTAGAGTAATTTAAAATTATAATTTGGAGTGTTTAGATTAGAATCTCGATGATTTGGATAGTTTTAAAATTAGGCAATTAGTTTAGAAAGACAATCTTAATTACTGAAATTACAAAAATAAATAAATAACAATTTTCAATAAAAAGTTTAACCAATTTTAAAAAATCACGGTAAAAACTACCTTGAAGGTACGAATCTGGCAGTCTTCAATCAATTCTGACACCACTCCCGCTTCCCTAGAATTCAAATTACTCCTTGCCTTCTCTCCATGAGAGCTAGAAACCCTTGCGTGAGCCTCAAACTTTCTAGGTCATAGTCGCTACCATCCGCTATACGTATTCTTGTCATCAACGTCAAAGAAATCTCATTGCATTTTAGTCGTTTAAGTTAAGTTAAATTTGAGATGGTGTTTAGATGAATGTAAATTTATTTTAATTTTAAATTTATGAAATATTTAAGTTATTTGATATTTAAAAATATTCAAATAATATTTATTAGGGTTGAAATTTGTTGTTGTTAATGAAATCATTAAAATTAAAATCTATGAAAAATTTAATTTATTCATATTTAAAAATATTCAAAGAATATATAATATATATATATAATGGGTTGTGGGTTGTTGTTATTAATGAAATCATTAAAATTAAAATTAATATATATATATATATATATCTATATATATCGCATTTTAAAAAACATTTGAACATTCAGTAATGAGATCGTTATTGCAAAATTTCTAATAAGTTTAAATGATAAACATAGAACTGATCTTGATCTGGGCAAGAATGTAGTTTGAAGAAGACTGAAAGATAAGATATGAAATTGAAACGAATTAGTATATCCCAAAGATAACCAATGAAAGTCTAATTGATAAATGACTAAATTATTAAAGTAATGAACTATGATGAAGATGTTCAATAAGTTTTACAATTAGATCAGCAAAAGTTGTACAAAGCTTTTAAGGCAGTGACAATGACTGACATTAGCACATAAAGTTTAATCTCCCGATAAAAATTGTATCTAAAAATTGTGGTTCACCTGTAATTCAAAAAGATTGTATCTAAAAATTGTGGTTCGCCTGTAATTCAGCTAGATACCCCGCCCTGTCCATTGGTACTGGGAGATTGTGCCCTGTCCATTGGTACTGGGAGATTGTGGGTCCAAATCCACCTGGTGCCTCCGCGGCTCCAAAATGGCAACCTGTCAAGGTTGTCAGCGACCTACGTGCCAAATTATCTATTACTGAGCGGCTCCAAAATGGCAACCTGTCAAGGTTGTCAGCCATCTAAGTGCCAAATGCCAAATTATCTATGACTGATGGCTGGGTGATTGTTTGTGGTATCAAGTGTCAAATTATTTATGACTGATATTTTTTTCAGCTAAAAAATCACTTTCCTGTTATTCAGAAAGAATCAAGGAAAACTAACAACACACTGAAATCTCAACAAAACAAATAAATTTTTTTTTTTTGTCAAATTATTTATGACTGATATTTTTTTCAGCTAAAAAATCACTTTTCTGCTATTCAGAAAGAATCAAGGAAAACTAACAACATACTGAAATCTCAACAAAACAAATAAAAAAAAAATTCGATACTAAATTCAGAGTCACACTTACAACCTATGAATGATTGCGCATCATTTTACAGTAAATAAAGGAGAAAAATTGACTCTAAAATGAGAGTCAAATATTTATGTTTTGGGTTGCAGTTCTTTCATCATCGCCATGTCTTGAATGAATGTCTCTAAGTTGAGAAATGAAGAGCCTCCAGGGAGAACTGCCCTCGCTGCGTAATTCTTGAGTTTCAGAACGTTGTCTCTCAACTTCTTTCCTTCCGGTGTTCTCATCATTCTCCTCACAACATCCTCCACCTCTTCCTTCGTAACTACCTTCTGGTCATCTACATCGACATCCTCAAAATCGAGTCCGATCTTCCACACGTCCTTGGCGAATCTGCAATTGAGAAACTGATCACCATTATAAGGGAATCCCACAACAGGAACTCCCATGCTCATGGTCTCCAAGGTAGAGTTCCATCCGCTGTGTGTGAGGAACAATCCCACTGAAGCATGGGCAAGGACTTTCAACTGGGGTGCCCACCTCACGAACAGTGCCCGCTCCTTTGTGCGTTCTTCAAAGCCTTCAGGTAAAACCGTAGCCTGACCATCTGCGATATCCAACCGGAGAACCCATAAGAAAGGTTGCCCGCTGCCCTCTAGCCCTAGCGCCAGCTGTTCTAGCTGTTGCTCAGATTTTATAGCGAGACTCCCAAAGGAAACATATATAACTGACCCTGGATGTTGTATATTCAGCCATCTCAGGCAGCTCTCCTCCTCCTCCCACAGACTGCTGCACGAATCTCTCCCTTCTAAAAAATTGGGAAGAAAGAGAGGTCCTATGGCCAGAGCAGGACAACCATTCGAAGAGAGTGCTGTTACTGCGTCCCTCCCTTCGAGCTCCTCAAACGTATTCACTAGTACATATTCCCCTTTACTCTGTTTCTGTAGGGTTTTCATGAAGAAAGCGTGGGATGGATCCTGAACGCGATAGAAGGATAACAGATCGGTTGGCTTCAATGGTGGGATGTTGCCGGGAAGACAAGTGATCAGTTTCTCCGGATTCTTCGCTTCACTGACTGGAAAGATACAAAAACCAAGCATAATGTTGCAAAGCAAAGTAAAATAGCTGAAGAAAGAAGCCACAATTTTCAGGACATTCTCTCCCACTTTCAAAATCTCATACCTAATTATAAGACATAATAATTTCACCTTTCTATGATCTAACTTATCAACCGGTTAAGTGTTTATTGTTCAGCATATATGTTCAACAGGCTATGTAGGGGAAAGGCATACCATTGACAGGAATGTATCCCTTGGAAAAAAGGATGTTGGCGTAGCATCGAGAAATGGCGGCGGCAGCACATATAGACCAGAAGATTACCCTGGGCACATTCATGCTGGTTGCGACTATCTCCGTGCAAGACATGGCGGAGTCTGTCAGGATAAACGTGATGGGTGGAAATGATGGTGATTTCCCATCAGCATTGCGAAGGAGATCCTCCAACGAGGGACCTAAGTTTTGGGCGGCAGCGAATAGCTCGCCCAGATTGGAGGTGCGACCGTGGTCGGGCGCTAAACCATCTGGAATAGACAGAAATCGAATTCTCCTGCCTCGCTTCTCCAACTCGGAATCGCCTCTCGAAAGAAGAAATTTATCGTTTTTTGAAGCTTCCACAATGCGTTGGTGTATCCAGTCAGTATTGACGAAAGTGATAAAAACTCCCCTTATAGCCAGAAGCTGTGCCAAGTTCATGAGAGGATTAACATGACCCTGTGCAGGAAATGGCACAATCACTGCATGCAGAACATGTTTACCCTTTTCATTCATCATATTGGTGTTAATAAATCCAGACTCAATTCGTTTCTCTTCCCTTCCACGACCAGTCTACTGCTATGGATTAGAACTATAATTATGCACCTGCTACAATGGAGTCCAGGAATCTAAAATTATTGTGATCACGCCCACTCGTAAATTGGGGGGCCTTCACCAGCTGGCGGGCATCTCCATGTTTAATGAGGTCAAAACAATGAAGACAGCTTTTTTGGAAAAGGCAATTATTAGGTTAGGTCGACCTGAGATGCATTTCTTAGGCTATTAATTTCAATATCCAAGTTGTTGTAGGTTATTTAATGTGGTAGCAGTAGGCTGGTTGGTAGTTGGATTTTAAGCAGGCTGGTTGGTAGTTGGATTTTAAGCAGCTTAAGATCTAACGGCTAAACAGCTTGCTGCTACCGCATTAAATAGCTTGCAGCAAACTGAATAATATTCACCCATTTCTTATATCTACTCTAAGATAACTTGCATTAAGGACCCTAAAATAAGATTTGCCTTCTAGTCCAGCAAGATATAAGATCTGAGCAAGATATAAGATCTGCCTTCTGGTCTAGCAAGATTGTGGTATTTTCTGGTGAACTTGTCCTTCTTATATATATGCATTTCCTTGTTTTAGTTAGTCACACTCTAAAAATATTAATATCCTATTATCTAAAATTTAGAATTTAGAGAATGCCACAGGAGCAAGCTCCCTCATCCTATTTTGGTTATTTTGGTTGCTTTTACTATTGAGTCAAAAGTCAACTCTATAAAGTTATTTGTTCTTTATTTACAATTAGTTATCTTCTTAGTACCTACCTTAAGCACAGACTATATGTTTCACTATTTTCAATTAGTTTGACATTTATAATCATCAAACATTATATTTTACAAAGTTATCAGAAATAATAATATTTTTGAAATTTTTTTATTACATTTTATCTCAAAATTTATTGGACAATGACTTAAGATGTGACAATTTTTATCATTGACACTATTAGTAAAATTTAGATAAAAAATTAATATTCTCAATACTTTAGAATGCTTTAGAGTTGAAATTTTTTTTATCTTACTACTCCATTTGACATAGACAATTTCAAAAGTGTTTGGTTTCCCAAATCTTTTGGGACTCTAGCACATTTAATTTGCCTTCTCAGTTACACCAACCAAGTAAGGCACTTCAGTATCTACTAGATAATTCCAATAATTCCAGAAGCTTCTCTTGAGTTGCATCACATTTAATATGCCTTCTCTGTAATGTCAAGTGAAGGGCACACTGCAATAGACCTTAAGTTGTGGTTGCTATCTTATGATTTTGGTTCTTGCTTTTTATTTTGATTTAGTATAGTCTAATAAAGAATGGAACAACCTTACACGTTTTCAAGTTTGATTTGAATTTGTGACTTCTTTCACTCTATTATTGAGGTTTCTTGCTCTTGTTCTATTCTTAAGGTTGTTCTATTTTCTGACTTGTTTTTTTGTTTGTGCTGGGATGTTGCAAGCAGACGGAGAATGAACCTGATGTCTTCTTACCATCCAAGTCTGGTGCCTTCGTACCAGCCTAGCCCTGCATCTAAGGTTGCTTGTAGCTTAAAGTGACACTTGATTTCTTTGTAATCATAAAAGACCAAGGCCGATCACAATAGTTCCTATTTTTTCGTTAAAGTTATTTGGGTGATTTCAAATCTTATAGTCATCGTTGTGGCAAACAATGCATATGTCTTCTATCATATTTGTCTTGCATATATTTATTGATTACATCATTTATAAAAAAATTGTGCGAGGATATGGATGAAGAATATAACCTTACTAAATCCTCAAATGAATCGCTAGGGTCAATTTGAAAGTGCCTATGCATTTTAATGTTGTTGCAAAGGGTATCCAATTTTGTTTTCGATGTCCTTAAAATAAATTCACAAAAGTGACAGTGAAAATTGTTGGTTATGTTAGTATTATAGTTTTTGAAAACTGTTGGTTATGTCAACATTATGGTTTCTCATGTGCATTCCCCTGCTTCTCAAATACCAAGCAAGCTCTAGATGTCAAATCTAGTTGTGTTGTGCCAGTGAGTGACTTACATGATGCCTTCTAACTTTATCTATTGAACCAAAATGTTGTTTGTATTCTCATCAATTTTCTGGATTACTAGTTAATGTGTTTGTTCTTCACTATAATAGCGCAAGGATTTTTCCACAAACCAAATTTATACTGTTTGTTTCGTAGAAGGTATTGGTCATCTTGTTGTACATGATTCCAATGCAAGCAATAATAGCACATGGATTTTTCCACAAACCAAATTTATACTGTATGTTTCGTAGAAGGTATTGGTCATCTTGTTCTACATGATTTCAATGCACGCAACAAGAATGATTTGGGTATTGGAGAGTGTTGGATAAACACAACATATCATCTAATCTCTAACTAAATAGCATGATTCATGAGTTCATTACCCTTTTTAATCTATGCCTCATACTTGGTTGGAGTTAGGGCTAACGCATATTGTCACAATTATAAAAAATAAACCAACCATAAAAAAATTAACAATTTTTTTTATGGTAGAAGGTTAATAAAAAATAACAAAAGTAAAATTACATTAAACACAATTTTAATAATAATATTTTAAAATTATTTTAAACTTGAAACATAATAGTCCATGCATTTATGATTATTATTTTTAATAAAAACATCATAATGATTTTCACAAGAACATTTTGATGTAATTTTATAGGTATACTTTATAGGTAATTTTATGTAACTAACATTTTTATGATCAGTTATTCAACTCTTTTTCACTCAGGTCGATCATCACTTGTGCAAATGCTTGTTTCCTTTTGATGTTGTGTTTTTTCATCAACCTTTGACAGATTAATGGTTATCGCATATAATTGTATTTTTCTTTTCAAATGGTTTGAACATTCGATGTGGAAGGTATTTAATATGGATTGAGTTGTTTATAGTCATGGGCCATCAGTGGAATTGTTCTCTTTCCTGTAACATTTTTGTTTTTTTATATGAACGTGGTTGTCCACTTGCTTGGTCGTCACTTCAAGACAATTTTTTTTTTTGAAGTTACATAGATTATGTATGTAAATGCTCTGTAGTCTATGCATCAAAGGGTTATATCAGAATGTTCCGAGAAGTGTCGATGCTGGATGTTTTTATAAAATTCCCTTTGTAGGAACATTAATAGTTTTTTATGTTTCTGCTCTATCATGATACCTTAGCCGTGGACATGAGACGTTTTGTAATTCATTTTTTTTATTCTATAATAACATATCAGTGTTTTTTATAAATATTATAAGTATATTAAAGTTACTCATAATTAAATATACCTTAAACTTGTAATCATATTTAAAAGTATGGATTAAAAAAAATTATTTGATCATTTCTATTTTTGAGATAAATGGAGACAAAGCAAGTTTGGTCACTATGTTTTTTCACAGAACATGTAAAAAACTAAAACCGTTATTGGTGCATAATCTATGAATGTTCTTTTTGAGAATTTCACAATATGAAGGATATTTTTGGTTCACTACTATTAGAGCTCAAATTCCAATTGACTTGAATGTATTTCTATTCATTACCCCTTTACTCTATGTTCTTAGAATTTTTTATAGTGTGGCTTTACTATTAGAGCTCGAATTCCAATTGACTTGAATGCATTTCTATTTAGTACCCCTTTACTCTATGTTCTTAGACTTTTTTATATTGTGGCTTTTCAATTGAATATTTTGTTTCTTTTAAGCTCAATAGCATTGCTTTGTTTTTTTTATAAGCAATAATTCAAAATATTTAGTATTTATTTGTGCATTAAATCCTCTATGATAGAGAGCCATTTCTTTGTTGTTTTTTTAATAAACAACAATCCATAATATTTAGTATTTATTTCCGCATTAAATCCTTTAAGGGAGGGAGCCACTATTTTGTTGTTTTCCCACAATAAATACTTTAGGAAATGAAACCATTGCTTGTTTTTATTTTTATTTTTAATAAACATCAATTAATAATATTTAGTATTTATTTCTGAATTAAATTCTTTGAGGTAGGGACTAAGCTGCACTGAACTCTTGTTTGTTCTTTATTTACAACTAGTTATCTATATGATTATGTGAGTATCTATATATGGGAGATAAGAAGTGGGAGAATAATAATTGCATTCTTCAACTTTCTAAAATTATTACGCTTCTCAAAAAGGGGTGGGAAATTACATTAGTAGATGATTTAATGTAGAGATGTCCATTTGGAGGTTGGAGTTTTTCAAAGGAGTGAATAAGTCTCAATATGGGAGTATCATGATTTTTTTATATGTCTGTGGAAGAATTCTTATGTTTCTCAAAGAGGAGGGAATCTTAAATAACCTCATGGAAAGATAGATTGGAACATCAAAGAGTGATGTTGAGAGAAATCAATGAACAAAGTGTGCATAAAAATTGGTATTTTGATCTTTGTCTAGGTGTGAATAAGATTGTTCAACACAATGGTGGAGTGAGTGCCCCCCTTAGTGACCTAGGTGGGTTAAAGGGGTTAATATTGATTGACTAAGATAATGAGGTGGGGATAGTGGTGGAAAAGTAGTAGTCAATATAATCTTATCAATTCAATGAAGTGGATTGTTAGGGAGAGGGGTGGTTCATGATTACCTTATTCTTTTAATATCAATTAGGTTGATAAGTGGGTACACATATGGTGCATGGGGAAGTAAAGGTAGGAAGTTGATTTAATTATATATTTGTTATTATTTTTCAATTAATCTAGAATATAAAAAACAAAGTAGCACTGGATGACCATGATGATCACATGTAGCGTGATATGGATGTTTTTATTGAAACATGCAATAATCAAAGGTTGGATGATTTTGTGATTGAAATAGTAATTATTATGATATGTGTTTCAAAGGGAGTCAACAAGAGGACAACATAGTCAGTTGAATGAGTCAAGCTTTGTTATGGAGGAAGTACATAATACTAGACTAAATAAGAAAACCAATGTAGATAACAATCAAACAAAAAATGATTGAAAGGAATAGACAATACCAATCACATGAAAAATGCAAGTAAGGAATTGATAATGTAGAAAACCCAAGGGTAAAAAATATGGTTGTATTGAGCAGTCATATGTAGGACATTCTGCTAAGTCTATAATCCAAACCTTATATCAATGGGTGTACTGAGTTAAGAGACTCGTTTACATGAATGGAGGTCAAATGAAGGAACTGTGAGGAACCAATCGATCATTCTCCATCAAAACCCATCTTAGTGTAATCAAGAACAAGGAACCCTTTCATATTTGGGCTTACATGCATATATACAAATTTGAGGTATGCTTAGGTGTCTACCTGTTGCATTTCAGTTTCACTTGATTGAGAAGGCCAAATGTTTTCTTTCCATCTATCAACTAGAAGAAGATGAAGAGACATCACCACCACATTGATGGCATCTTCTGGGTGCCTTTTGAATGTCCAGAATGTTGGTTGACATGAGTTTGAGTCATCGAATTCCGTGGGGAATGCATGATGAATTAATCTTGCAAAATATTGCGTGAGCCGACTGAGTTGATGGATCGACTGATCTGTAAAGTCAATTGAGTCATTGGATCAATTGAGATCCAACCAAGGAGTCAACTAGGACTAAGCAACAGTCGATGGTGCTAGTTAAATGTTGGAATGAATCATACCTCCCCCCTTAAGTGGAAATGGTCCCCAATGCCTTCTTAAGTAGATGAGGAAACTTGTGCTCCAATTTGGTGAGAGGATGCCACTTTCCTTGAGTTGGGAGTTGTCCTGCTTTGGACACCTGAAACAAGGGAATTGTTTGTGTCTTTTGTGGCATGCTTGCTATATTTGATGATGGTGTCAAAGGTAAGGGGATATTGAACATTTTATGGATTTATTCTCATTCTAGACCTATCAAATGTAAGCCAATATGTTCGAATAGTGGTGGAAAATACAATCGAAGCAAGTCAACATTGAATATTGAATGCAAACCTAGGTATGGTGGAATGCTAAGATTAAAAGCATTTTCCCCATTTTCTCAAGAATGGTGTAAGGACCAAATCATAAAGGTTTCAGCTTCCTGTGCGGGAAATTAATCTTTCTTTCTTGAGATGTAGCCATACTTGACCCCCAATTTTGAGTGAATGAGGAATACAATGTTTTTCTTGTTGGGCCTTGGCTCTCTCACTAGCTTGTTGCAACATCTCAGTTCTTGTTTCTGAATCTCACAAAACCTATCCTTGAACATGAGTGCTGTGTTGATCTCTCATTTTTTATGGTTTGTGTCACTCAAACTAGTCAGTTGACTGATTAAGTCAATAGGCATTAAGGGCTGAAATCCATAACATACTTCGAACATACTCTTGCCTATTGAACTGTGTTGTGCTTGATTATAGCTATATTGGATGTACATGATACCTTCATCCCATGTTTTGAAATGCTTGTGGTTGTACATGTGGAGCAATTGTTCCACCATGTGATTCACAACTTTTTTCTGTCCATCGGTTTCAGGATGGAACATGTTCAACATAGACAGTTGTGTGTTGAGCTACTACCATAGTGTTTTCCAAAAATTGTTAATAAATATATGTTGGAGATGATTGTAGTCGGTAAGCCATAATGTTTCCAAACATGCCCAAAGAAGAGTTGAGCAAACTACTTTGTTCTTCTAGTCTTCTTGCAAGGAATGAGGATAGCCATTTTAGAGAATATGTCAATCACTATGACATGATATCTAGTCAAGTATTCCAAGGAAATGGATTCCCATGGTTGAATTGGAATGGGAAAGGGTGTATACAAACTCTATCATTGTTTGGTGACTTGGAGATAGCACAAACCACGCTTGACTTGACATACTTTTCAACATCCGTCTTGAGGGAAGCCCGATAGAAATACTTTTGAAGTTCTCTAAGAGTATTTTCCACTCCAAAATGACCCATCGTTTTGTTGTAGTATCCATCCCAAATGAGTTTCTAACTGTTCTCACCTAAAGGTACAAATTTTTTTTTGAGCTTGTAAAGAAAATTGTCCTTCAAGTGGTAGTTGAGAGATATCTACTAACCTGGCTCAGGTTGTCGATACAATGAGGAGAAGTCAATGTCTTCTTCATAATTCGAGTCTAAGTAATGGTGTCATAACCATGCATACATAAAACTATAAGAAGTGAAGTGACTAGTGGTCAGCTAAGGAAATCAACTACTACATTGGCTTTTCCTTTTAAATGCTTAGTTACCAAATGAAATTGTTGTAGGTAACTAATCCACTTGATTTGTCTCATCATTTGTAACTTAGACTATGATAGAAAGAACTATAGAGGCCTTTGTTCCATGTGAATGACCATTTATTTTCCTAGAATGTAGTGTCTCCATTGCTTAAGTGCTTGTACAATGGCATACAATTCCATTTCATAAGTCAAATGATTGTGAATAGTTTCACTGAAAGTTTCAAAATGGAATGTCATTGTGTGACCTTCTTGAGTGATCACAGTGTCGATGGCATAGCCTGATGCGTCGATCTGGATTTCAAATGCCAGATGCAAATTAGGTAGCATGAGCACTAGAGCTATGCAAAGCTTGTTCTTGATTTTTTCAAAAGATTGTTGTTGTGTTGTTGTTCATTTGAAAAATATCTTTCCACCTCCTTTTGTCAACTGATTCATTGGACAAGATATGTGGTTAAATCCCAACACAAATCTGCGATAGAAATTTGCTAAACCAAGGAAACTCCTTAGTTCATGAATGTTTCTTAGAGTGGGACATTCCCCGAGGAATTCTATCTTTTCTGGGTTGAATCAAATGCATGCTGAGATGGTCACATAGCCCAAGTATTTGATAATATTAATTGCAAAGGAGAACTTCTCCAAGTTTAAGCAAATTTTGTGTTGTCTTAGAGTGTTAAGCACTTGCTGAAGCTGCTGCACATGATCATCCCACAATATGTTAAAAGTCAGGATGCCATCTAGATAAGAAATGAAATATTTTCATGCAAAATGTCTAAGAACATCATGTATATATCTCATAAAAGTCATAGGTATGTTATTTAAACTAAAAGGCATGACTAACCATTCAAATAAAAATTCCCTAATTTTGAAATCAGTCTTTGAGACATCTAAGGACACTATAGGATTTTGATGATATCCCAACTTAAGGTCAAGTTTGGTAAATAATTTAGCATCTTTCAAATAGTCAAGTAAATCATCTATTCTAGGAAGAGTATACTGATTCTTTACTGGAATCTTATTCAGATCCCCGTAGTCAATGCACATGTGCCATGTCACATCTTTCTTAGGGACTAGGATGACTAGAATTCAATAAGGTGAGGAGCTAGGTCGAATATTCCCTTTTTCGATCAAGTTTTGAATTTGTCTATGGATTTTTCATTCTTCGAAAACAGACCTTCTATAAATAGATGCAATGGGTAGTGAAGAACCAGGAACACGATCAATGGAGTGTTTTACCTAGCAATGTAGTGGTACTCTAGTTGGATCTTTGAACATATATTTGTATTCTTTAAGTACTTTGTCGACTTGTTGTTGTTGTCGAGATTTGTGATTGGTGGAGATTCTCACATCTTTCTTAGGGACTAGGATGACTAGAATTCAATAAGGTGAGGAGCTAGGTCGAATATTCCCTTTTTCGATCAAGTTTTGAATTTGTCTATGGATTTTTCATTCTTTGAAAACAGACCTTCTATAAACAGATGCAATGGGTAGTGGAGAACCATGAACACGATCAATGGAGTGTTTTACTTGGAAATGTAGTGGTACTCTAGTTGGATCTTTGAACATATATTTGTATTCTTTAAGTACTTTGTCGACTTGTTGTTGTTGTCGAGATTTGTGATTGGTGGAAATTCAACTAGTTAACGTCATCCTCTTGGAATGCTGAGGTTTGATCATCAACAACATGTATTTCTAAGCATGGTAGATAAATGTTTTGGCTTGTTTTACTTAAACCATTTCGACTGTTGGTGTGGGTCGATGTTAAGGAATTCCATACCACCGATTCTAGATTTTGAAAATCAATTTATGTGGTTGGGACTAATAATTTCAATGTCTATCCCATAAGTAGGGTTTCCCATGTAGTACATCATCTACTAAGAGTGATGCTATGTCATATAGCACCTAGTCCCGAAAAGTATTGATGAAGTAGGAAACTTTTTACTATCGGGTGATCTCGAGTTCTTATCCATCTTTCATCCAAACAATGTTGTAAGGTTGTTGTTGTGGAGTAGTAACAAGATCCAATTTATTCACAATGTATTTAGAGACAAAATTCTTTTGACTACCATTTTCCACAATTAGATGCAACAAGCTATTCTATTCCCATATCTATGTATGGAATAGTCATTATATTTCCTCTTCATCGACAATGGTTGAGTTTGTGAGGGATATCGAAGTTGATTACAATAGATTTGAGGGTTCTAGATATGATTCCATGATAGATTTGTCAGCTGAGCATAATTCAGAGGTAGACATCTACGTTAATAATGTCTTCTGATCTTTGCATTCAGGTGCATCATGCCAAGACGAAACATTATAACCACGCCATTTCCATGCAGGAGGTTGTTTGTTGTGTTTTCCCTTATCTTTATTGGAAGGATTCTTACCATGATATTGCTTTTGTGAAGTAGCTTGATTAGACCATTTTGACTTTTCAGAGTCAACAGTCGACTAAGGTTTCTTATCGAAAGTTTGACCTGTCAGTTTGGTTGAAAAACATCCTTTTTCCTTGAATTTAGACTCAACCTTGATAGCATAATGGAATGATTTTGCGAGCATGTTCATAGTGAGTAATTTCATCTCTATTTGGATATAAGGATCTAATCCACTGATATACTTCAAAACAAGCAACTTTTCTTCCTCCGTAACACCAATTCGAGCCATTAGTCAGTGGAATTCATTTGATATAAATATGTACAATCTAATATTTCCGTTGAATTAGTTTCTACCTTTCTTATATTGTCATTCTATGTACTTGGGTGGATAAAATTATGTCCTGACATGTTCAACAATTTTTTTTCATGTGTCAATGCGGTGACTTCCTTCTTCTAGTTCAGTTGAAATATTTTCCCACCAACAATGTATAGAAGTCAACATCTTCAAGGATGCAACGGTGACTTTCTCAACCTCAAAAAGTTGATTCATAGAGAAATAGGACTCTAATTATTGTATCCAATTTCCTATGGATTTTGCATCAATCTTTCATTCCAAATTTGGTATGTCCAAGTTCATTTGTACGTTGAAGGGGCTAACCCTGTCGAAGGAGAATCTTATTGGGTTGCTAACAGAAGTTGAGCCCAATGGAATGGTAAGTCGAGCATGAATCTCATTGAAATGCTCACACATTTCATTTCCTTGTCGAGTGAGTGCTTGATGTATGAGTTGTCCAGTTTCACTACGAGAAGTTTGGTCCTCTATTTCACTTGCTATCTTTGGTCTAGGTTTTCAAGCAAATAAATACGTCGAAGGTAAATGAAAGTTAAATAGTTGGGTCTTAGAGCGTGTCTAAATAGGCATACATTTTCTAACAATGCAAGTAGTGTTTAAGCAATGCTAGAGCAGACCGAAGTGCTTTAATAACAAATATCTATGTTTCCCAAGGAGTCGATAGGAAGACAATAAAGTCGATTGAATGAGTCAAGCTCTATTATGGAGGAACTGAATAATACTATACTAAATAAGAAAACCAATGTACGTAATAACCAAACAGAAAACGACTGAAGCAATAGGAAATACCAATCACATGAAAATGCAAGTCAGGATTTTATAACAGAGAAACCCCAAGGGTGAAAAATTTGTTTGTATTGAGTAGTTGTATATAGGGCATTGGTCTCCTAAGTTTTTAAATGAAACCATCTGATTCGAAAGACTTGTTTACATGGATGAAGGTTGAATGAAGGAACCATGAGTAACCAATCGATCCTTCTCTATTAGAACCTGTCACTTAGTGCAATCAAGAACAAGGATCCCTTTCATATTCGAGATTACATGCATATATACAAATATGAGGGATGCTTGGGTGTCTACAAGTTGTGTTTTAGTTGCAAAAAAGAAATTACACTTGATTGAGAAGGCCAACCATTTTATTTCCATCTGTCGGCTAGAAGAATGCGAAGATATAACACTGCTTCGTCAATGGCATCCTCCTGGTGCCTTATGATTATTCATAATGTTGTCTTACATGTGTTTGAGTATGATGAATGAATCCATCGAGTCATCTGATTCGATGGATCATCAAATCCATAAAGTCATCTGAGTCATTGGATCGACTGAGATCTAACCAAGGAGTTTACTAGGAATAGGCATTGGTCAATGATGGCCTTTGAGTCATGGAATGGATCATATTAGGGGTTGAGTTGATGCTGACATAAGGTATCGAGATGGTGTTGTTCAAAATGAGCACCTTGTTATACTTTGCACTTAGGGTTGGTACGGAAAGATGGATTATATGAAAAATCATATATGTGTGATGAGTTGGGTTTGCATATGGGCCCAAGATGCATGCAATAGAGAGAAAAAGAGTGGAATTGGGGAAATTGAAAGCAGCATAATGCATAGGTATGGGGAGTGATATCCTTAGTGTGGATATTGGACTAGATTATAGGTCAATGTTTTCTATGGCTTGGGGCATGGAGTTTATGCATGATGACTTTGATGTGTGTTTCTTTTTAGGTTCAAGGACATTAGATAACTCCATATTTCTTCAAAGGTATTCTATCATATAATTTATTTGGTTTGATGGTGGATGTCTAGAGTCGATACATCTACACAGTCATGTAGTTCAAAGAAAGGCACAACAATAACTTGACTAATAGGGTGAGAAAACATATGTTCAAAATATTTATGTAAATGTTATACATCTATAAAAGGATGAATATAATAAACCTTAATCATGCATTGTATAGCTTAAATATCATACAACGTTGATAATATTTTAAGTATGTAAATGTTATACATCTATAAGAGGATGAATATAATAAACCTTAGTCATGCATTGGATAGCTTAAATATCATACCACGTTGATAATATTTTAAGTAATCTAATGTGATTTGCATCAAACATAGAGCTTGTAGGTGCATAAGCTACAACTCACATTTTCTTATTAAATATTGAGTATAAAGATATTAATCCTTCCAACAACTTAATTTAATTCTAAGACCTTCTTTTCCATTCTTATATCAATACATATTTTCTCAATCCAAGATTAAGCTATAATAAATTTATACCCATTTTCTTATATATCCATGTATAACTTGGAAACTATGATTTCTAACAAAATCATTTACTTAAATATCAATCTTCATCGATACACTAGCTAATTCATCACACAAGTCATTTTCTTTGAAAAAATATTATCAATTTCCACCACTACAAGGGAATGAGTGGCATGCTAAATAAGTTCTTTCAATTCAAATATTTTTCGTCATGCTTCTTAGTTCATTCTTATCATATGCTTCTTAAATTTGTTCTTCAATATAATTCTTAGTCCATTCTGATCATATGATAGTAGAGTCTCATTGAGTTGGTGTCTTGTCCATGAAATGTGATGTAACACAGTAGATTTCATTCATTATTCTCTCTCTATATGCTGTAGCTAGCTCACCATTATCATGAATATAACAAACATTATTCATGTATCTTATATTTAAGTATTCATGCTTTTTTTTTTTATGGGAAGTAAAGTATTTATAGGAGATTATATCTTAGAATTTTTGTCATCTTCAGGGTCCTACATAAGGCCACATTCTTCATGTAAATTGACATTATGTTTGAGGGTAATTGGCTATGTACTAAGAAGAGCCACATTATGATATTGACATTATTTTATCTTATAACTAGATAATGAATAGAGTAATGATATGATAACTAGAGAATTACTTCGTGTGTGTCGTTGGAAGGGAAAAACACTATCGTGTACGCATTTTATCACTACAAGTAAACATTGCATTATTCTTTAAAGATCATGAGTTTGGCTTCTACAATAGATTTTGTTACGGGATGGATTTTTTTCATATTTTGCACTTGTGTTAGATAGATGTTGAGAACAATTTTTCTTGCTAAATTTTGGATGTTTTCTTGAGGTTTGAGGTTGTCTTTCATTCTTTTGGGCAAAGAGTTTGTATATTTAAGAAATAGACATTAGTTTGTATATTTAAGAAATAGACATTATGTTTAAGTAATGTTACAAATCTATTGGTGAAAGCTAAATAGGGTTTAATTGTGTAGGCAACAAGTGTAATATGGAAAGATTGATTGCACTTTTGTTTGCATCAAAGATGAATGATAAACCAATCATAAATACATGATAGTTATATCAATTATGCACATAATTAGTATTATATATTTAACAATATTTTCTAGTGTTTTAGTTCAATTAGTGTCTTAGTTGCATTTGTAATACCCCAGTTTTGGCCCCGTAATGTAATTTTGTATATATTGATGTAAAGGCTAGAAGCCATAAATAAATGGTTTAGGGTGACCAAGACACTGTAAATATATACATTTTTAATATTAACATAAAATATCTAACGAATGTAGAGGAAGAAGGATGAAGAAGAGATGGGGGGGATACGATTCCACAAGAAGGGAAGTAATAGTGGGATAAGGGAAAATGACCCTTGCGGGATTAGCTTATCTACCTAGCCTTAGACTTAATCATTTAACCAAAGTTCGTAAACCATGACTCAGGGTAATGTCTTGATTAAGCCACATGGCATCCTAAAGCCTTGTATATAAAAAGTGTGAGTTTAGTTGGAGAGGGGGTTCATTTTCTCATTCATTCGATTCAATGTTCATGGATTAGATGCATGGGAAAATATATCAGTTTTTGTTTGTTATGTTTTGACCTTCCCTTCCTCCTATGAATTATGCTTCGTTGTTTCATGCCATTGAATCTGGGAGACTAATGCTAGGGTAGGGTACCCTTGTGATAGGAACCTGGCTTGCAAACTATTCCCTATAGTCCCAATTCAGAGACCTTTTTCCCAACTTGTATTGGAGCATTGGAAGGGAACCAGGGGCTTCCTGAGGGACTATTATCTCAGAGAAGGGGGCTTGTTCCTTGTGTTGTGCAAGTTGATGGGGAATGAGAATTGAGCATTAGGTCATCTCTAGAGGGGGTTTCTACACCAGAGGATTACATGAGAGATTAAGTTGTGTAGAGGTTGGGGAAGAGCTTTTCCCTTGTGGACTAATATCCCCAACTTAGGGGTGGCTTGCCAAAGTAATATATGGCTTGACAAAGCCTATGGATGGGAGGAACGCCCTTCACTTGCATCCAACTGGACAATTAAAAGATAAGTGCCTTTTGTTGTGTATGAAAATGCTATGAATTTATATATGTGTTTACATATTGATTATTTATTGTTTTAAGAATGTCTAAATGTATGTAATTGCATGGCATAGTGTGTGTTTCATGCTTATATTGCATGTAATATTTATCATTTGAATGTATATTTGGGTGACCATAATATGTTTAAATTCTGCTATGCAATTGAATTAATTTCATGGTAAAATTGGGTAAACATACATAATGGTATTAGTACAAAGGATTGGGTAGTTCCCTATCAACCCATTGATACTACTGGGCCAGCTGAGGATGTGACAAAGTGGTATCAGAGCCAAGGTTTTTAGCACTAAGAATGAATAGGATGAAATTTGATTATGCATGTAGAATTAGAGGTTGAACATGAAGTGTTTGACAAAATGCGTAAGTGGAACCTATAGATTCAGAGGTTGCATAAGAAATGTTTGAGGAAATGTGTATGAGGAAAAATTTGGGGAAAATCAGTGTGGAATCCTCCAATGGTTGAATTTGTGGTTTGATTGAATAATGGAGCAGTTATTCAAATGGTTTGGGCCGGATTGGAGGGCGCATAGATAAAAATTTCATAGTTTCAAAGTTGGTCTATGTAATTGGGAGAAAATTTTAGTTTTCCAACAAATTGTTTAGAGAAATGTTCCTAAGTAATTTTTGGTTAAAATACCCAGATGCTATTATCAGATTCAATATGGGATTCGGTGCTAAGGGAATCTATATGGATCAGTTTAGGGCTAATTCGATCAAAATACGAACCAGTTTAATCGAGATACAATTTGGGTTAATGACGAATATTACAATCATGTTAATTGACGAAAATATTCTAGTCAGAGGAAAAGAAGTTGTAATTTCCCATTGTCTAAGTGTGAGTTTTGAGTGGCCATCTATTTACGGGATGATGCCAAGTGTAGCCCTATTTTAACCACACACACACACACAAACACACATAAGTGTTTATGAAAATTTGAATTTTTTGAAATTTTCGAAGAAAAATTGATGCAGGACCCTCAATTGCCACATGTACAAAGGATGGCATAGACCAACCATATGAATAAGAGAGTGTGATGTGAACCAGCCACTTGGAAACTTGTGTATAGGTGGAAGTAGTAGAAGGGTTCGACTACATGGGTGGAAGCCTAATAGAATGGACATGATTTAGTGTTAGTCGGAAGAGGGAAGAATCTATTGAATTACGATGAAATATATGGTGGAATTTTGGTATCCCAGTGAATCTTAGATTCTCCACCGAATCTATTGGAATATCGTTTGGTGGCAGAGAAACACCCTCAACATGAATGGCTAAAATCACATCGCGCAAGTTTTATTTGTCAATCCTGACCGTTCGTGCTTAAAGAAGTTGGTCGCCCTTTATTTGGGGGTTGGTCACGCAAATTGCTATGATTAGATCTTGCAGTTTGGATCATGAGATCATGACTATTCGTGCAAAATGGATATGTTCTCACTTTATTTCAAGGGTCACACCATGAACGTATGAGATTAAAACCTTGGAATTCTGACTGGTAAATCATGACCAATCTCTCATAGAGAATTGATCATGTCTTATCCTAAGGTTCTTGCCATGAACAACTAAGATTAAATCTTGTAGCTTTGATTGGTGGATCGTGACCATTCGTCCCAACTAAAATGATCAGGGAATAATAAAGGTTTTTTAGCGAGAATGGATAAGATTTAATATGAGTGCATAGGGAAAGAAGATCATGACCATTAATGGGGAATACTTTTCCACACATGTGAAGGTTTTGGAAAAGGAGAAAAATAGTGACGAAAATCGATAATCGTTCACCAAAAAATGTTTACAGAAAAAGAGTAGTGCAGTGTCGTGAATGCATAGGAGTGATGAGAAAAAACCCCCTGGATAAAGAAAGAAAACCATGTAATAAAGGTTATAGAGAATCAAAGACACAATCTATTAACAAGAAAAGGGCCATTAAAAAGGCCTAGATGATAGAGGATATCTACCAGGATGAAGAGTGCAGGTACCCCATAGATGAGATGGGTGAGCGACCATAACATATAAGCTTTGTGTATGCTGGATAGAGTTGTAGGATATGAACCAACAACTAATGTGTAAAGAATGTGAAGTGAATGATGAACTTCAATTCACCTAGAAGTTGCTATCCAAGGAGTGAGGCACTCCATTGTGTGGAATGTTTCTATGAGACAGAGTTTATGAAATGGAGTTGGTCAAGAAATTTAGCAAGGAACGTAGAGAAAAATTCTAGAATTGGATAAGGTTAGAGTTAGGTCTGTATAAGAAGATGTCAAGTTGGGATTGGCTAGGAATGATCAAGATAATTGGAGTACCTAGGACATGGGTACAATTCATAGGTGACTGAAAACATCAAGGAAGCTACAAGGATGCTAAGAATTGATTGCAATAGAAAAGGGGGCATGTGGCCAACAAGGAATACATACAAATGATGCATATTTCCTCACCCTAAATTGCTATTTTGTTTCTAAAATAGAGTTGTATATTTTTGAAGTAGTACGTATAACTTATGTATTAATTAATTATTGCTACTTGGGTGAGAATATTGTAGCTAATGATCTGTTATGTAATTGGTAGAAAGGTCATGGAAGAAATTAGTTAATCTATGTAATTCCATGCTATGAAGAGGAATGGAGAGGGAGAAATTACTTGAATCTTCTATTGCATTGTTTATGTTTCCATATGTTAAGAAAATAGCTATCATGTGTAGATATCTATGGAAGGAGAATGCTAAGATTACAAAAATGTAGCATAGCTAGAATGCATATGCACTAGAAGGAATATTGAGAGATAATATGTGATAGAGTGAATGCGAATATGCTTGAATGCATGTACGTGATATTGCATATAGGATTAGAGTGATATGCTATTATACACAATGAGTATGGCGTGATAACTAGGGTATGATTTATGATGTGTTGTATAACCTGGAAGGGTTAAGAACATGGTGGATGATGTTGATGATGTAATTGCTTGTGGAGATCAATCTCACAATGAAAGAGGAAAATGAAATAACTTGTCAAGATGTTTATGGATGGAATGATCTGAGTTCCCATGAAACAAAAACTGATTGAGTAATATATGAGGTGTGGATGGAAACCATACATGTATGGAATTGATCATGCCTATGCTGCAAGAGTCTTAAAGGGAATTAGGTAAGAATTCCTTCAATCATGCTTGATATCTTCATTTTATATGTTCATGATGACATTTGAATGCATATATGTGATTGATACACAATTATATAAAGGCATAAATCCTCGGGTATGAAAAGATATTAGAATCTTTTGATGCATTCGTGAGTTAGTTTGTCATGATTGAAATGGTTAAGAGTTAATAACCATTGCAAATGAGTATTATACTCATGCTTGGAAAATAGATGCCATGTGAGATAACCATGTGCGAGGCCATGTGTTGTTGAAATTGGGAACGATATAGAACCACACAAGTATCCAATGATCTCCTTGCTTGTGATTGATTTCTCGGATTGCACCCTCTTTCCCAACACTGAAAAGCACTAAAGAAGTATATTCTTGGTGTTGTGGTTGGGTTGAAGAGGAGGGTATCCATGTGATCAAAAAATTAATTGGGAGGTGGGATGATGATGTGTCGAGGTGTTGTTTGAGTCCTTCAACTTATCATGGAAGATCTTATGAGTTGACATTCAAGAATTATTGAATCAATGCAAGGAAAAATTGAGTAAATAGGCATAAGTAGGTTATGTGAATGTGCACATTGGCACATGTGTTGATTGAATTGTGAGAATGCTTGATGTGCTAGTAATGCATATATTGATACGGTGAATTATATTTTGTTGCATTTAAAATGTTGATAGTTAAAAATGATTAAATTATTGTCTTTATAATTTTGACATCTTTTCATGACTATTGTGGGTAATGAAATTAAATTTAAATGCTAAAACACTAATGATTGTTTGGTTGTTTGAGAATTATGTCAAGAGGACATGTTGTAGGTGGATTTCCAAGTTATGGAAGAGAATATAAGACCATAATTAAGGATAACGTGCTACCACTTACAAGATCCAAACACTACGAGGAGGACCTCATAGTTAATTAAAAATCTATTTTTTGTAAGGAACATAATTGTAAATTCATATTTGAATTTGGTTATTAATGTATTGATAGTTTGTTTGTTTATGAATTGTGTGAGGAGGACACACTGTAGGAAGACCACGAGATATGGCCTCCAAGAGCTAAACAACATGAGAAGGAATCTAATAGTTGTGAAATATGGTTTTTGTATGAAATATATTTAAAACATTTCGATGTAAATTTTATGATGTCATCTCATGGTAAATGTATGTGTATGATACAGTTGAGATGATGGATCTGTTTAGTAAGGTGACGCAGGAGCAACGTCCTAAGTTCTATATTTTTCTGATTAGAGCAGTCAATGCTATTTTCCTTGTAATAGTTCTACAATATCTAGGGTTAGTTGCTGATTAGTTGTCATTTGGTTTTGGTTGTAATAATGGCGAATTGCCATCGATGTCCTCAAATCTTGCAGGGGATAGCTCGAGGATAACCCTAGTTACTGAGATGGAACAATAACACCATTTTTGAGACTTCAAGGCACAGTGTGGGGGGTCCCCTAGCTGAAACCCGATGTCCTTGATCCATCAAAATCAAGAGATTCATGATCAGAGCCATGGGTTTTCTGCTGCAGGAATTTTCGTCGGGCACCTCGGGGCCATTCAAGGACACTTTGAGGAATTCCTCTAGTGGCACGGAACCCAAACTGATGAGCGGAATTGGGTTTCGTCAGCTCCCACACATGCACATGGCCATTTTGGACGTGTTCACGATGGACATGCATGCCCGGGAGCCTTTGGATCGTAAATGACCCCTTTGAGCAATATTGGAATGGAATTCATTGAGCAAAACCCTTGCTCCGGAAATTGCACAATAGCACCATTTATGAGACTTCAAGGCACGGTGTGGGGGACCCCTAGATGAAACGTGGTGCCCTAGATGCATAGGAATCAATAGATTCATGATGGGAGTCATGATTTTACTGTTGTGGGCATTTTCGTCGGGCACCCCGTGGCCATTGAGGGACACTTTGAGGAATTGCTCCGGGTTCACGGAACCCAAACGGGCGAGTGAACTTGGGTTTTGTCAGCTCTCACACATGCACGTGGCCATTGTGGACATGTTCACGATGTCTACGCACACCCGAGATCGTTCAGATGAGAAATGACCCCCTTGAGCAAGATTAGCACGACTCTCACTGAGCAAAACCCTAGCTACGGAGATGGCACAATAAAACCGTTTCCTAGACTTCGAGGAATGGTGTGGTGGGTCCCCTAGTTGAAGCTTGGCATCTCGGATCCATCAAAATTGACGGATTTGCAATCGAAGCCATGATTTTTTTGCTGCAGGAATTTTCGTTGGGCACCTTGGGGCCATTCATGGACACTTTAAGGAATTGCTCCGGTGGCACGGAACCCAAACCGGTGAGCGGAATTGGGTTTCGTAAGCTCCTGCATGTGCACATGGCCATTTTGGATATGTTCACGATGGCCATGCAGGCCCAAGAGCATTCAGATTGTAAATGACCCCCTTGAGCAATATTGGAATGGCCTTCACTGAGAAAAACCCTAGCTTCAGAGATGGCACAATAACACCGTTTCTGAGATTTCAAGGCACAGTGTGGGGGTTCCCCTAGCTGAAACCCAATGACCCAGATCCATCGAAATTGACGGATTCGCAATGGGAGTCACGATTTTTCTACTGTGGTAATTTTCATTGGGAAACCCATGGCCATTCAGGTACAGTTTGAGGAATTGCTCTGGGGCCACAGAACCCAAATCGACGAAAGAAATTGGGTTCCGTTAGCTCCTGCATGTGCACATGGCCATTGTGGATGTGTTCACGATGGCCACACAATCCTGGGATCCTTTAGATGAGAAATGACCCCCTTGATCAAGATTGGCATGGCCTTCACTGAGCAAAACCCTAGCTCAGAAGATGGGACAATAACACCATTTCTGAGACTTCAACGCATGGTGTGGGGGGTCCCCTAGCTGAAAGCTGGCATCCTGGATCCATCGAAATCGATGGATTCATTATCGGAGTCACAGTTTTCTACTGAGGGCATTTTCGTCAAGCATCCCGTGGCCATTCATGGACACTTTGAGGAATTTCTCTAAGGTCATGGAATCCAAACCGATGAGCAGACTTAAGTTTCGTCATCTCCCACACGTGCACATGGCCATTGTGGATGTGTTCACGATGGCCATGCACGCCCAGGATCCTTCATGTGAGAAATGACCCCGTTGAGCAAGATTGGCATGGCCCTCACTGAGCAAATCCCTAGCTCCGGAGATGGCACAATAGCATCGTTTCTGAGACTTCGAGGCACGGTGTGGGGGGTCTCCTATATGAAACTCAGAGTCCCGGATCCATCGTAATCAATGGATTCGCGATCAGAGTCACGTAAATTGGGAGAAGTGGCAAGTGAAATGACATATGAAAAATGGCTACGTAATTGTTGCTAATGAGATGAAATGAGTCCATACTTGCTTGAGTCTTTTGACATTAATCTGTGCTTACCATGCACATATAATATATCAAAAAAAGTGTTTTTTTTGTTTTGTTTTAGAATGAAATCTACTCACTCAAATAATAATGTTAGATGGAATTCTTAGTTATTCTAGATCTACTTGACATATGAGATTCTTCCATCGTGATCCACCCCTTTTTGTATTTACTATTAATCTCATTGCATCTATGTGTCTCATTGTGATTTGTGAATGAAAAATGTGTACTCATTGATGTGTATTGATTCTAATTTCTATTGAATATTATGAAATTCTATAATATAAGATGAGTTTTCAATCTTTTTTATGCATGTGAATTTTCCTAAACTGATGGAAACTTGAATTGGAGTGGTTGGTGTAAAACAACAATGTATTGTAATAGTAACTTAATCATGAATCAAACATTAAATAAATGATATAATATAATGATATCAAATAATCTATCTAACATGAATAACATTAGACATGCATGAATAAACAATCACATGACTGTACTATGTATGTCAATTAATTAGGCCTTCTAAATCCTCTCGATTTTTTATTGTCTCAAACAACCTCTCATGCTCTACATGAGGTAGTAAGTAGTGTACCTTGTTTGATGACTTCATTGAAATTATTTGTAGTTGGATGTTTGTACCAACAATCAAGTGCATAATGTGATACACCCATGAACCTAGTCTATAATCCATGTATGTGTATCCATTTCTCTTTGGTCCCTTTCCATCTACTGTAATATATCCCCCCTGAACAACCATCGATCCAATCGGAAAGGTAATGCCTTCACTATCGGTTAATGATGCAAGGAGGGTTTTCTTCCCTTGGATGCATCATTCCAACCAATAATTCGTCCCAATTGCACTGTCTGTCGAGGCGACAACTGCATATATGTGTATTGCAAAAATGCATTTTATGGTCATATTCCAACAAGTAGTGGTTTGATAACTTGGATAATTACAAAAACAAGGAGGGAATCGGGATATGCATGCAGAAATGTTTACCTGGATGTACAAGATCAGATATATGATCATATACATTCGAAATAGAGGACTAGCCTTCCTCTAACTGGATTGTTTCAAAAACTGCACGTGGGTCCACTGCAAGTGATACATGATCCCATTCATCAACCCAATCCATTGATTCACACTCATCCCACTCACAACTGCTGCAAGGCCCACAAAAGAAAGCAAGTTTCCACATCCATATTTCAAATAAGGGGTTGTTTGAGCTTCGAACCGAATGAAATCCATGTGCCTTGCAAAGTACTACAACTATAAGAACACGATCGATCTATATCAATTACATGCCAGAAATTTATGACAACATGTCCTCTACCTGTTGGTTTGTGCTGCTCCGTGGTTCAATCTGACATTTTTGCAGAGCACCATTGAACTATGGATTCTACATCCCGAATATGAGGGTTTGTCATGCACCTCATCTCCTCCCTTCGTAGGGTAGTTTTGAGACATGCTCCAACCCCGTCATTCTCTCCCTTTCCATGCCCCGTCTCAAAATACTTCCATATATGCAACACATAATAAGTCATGTGCAAAATACTCAACCACTGGAATACACGTGCATTTTTTAACTAGCCTGCACAACCATCTGACCATATCCAATGCTGATCCATATGTATACCTCTCTCCTTCAGCTGATCATAGAAAATTATGAAGCAATGTTGCACATAATGCAGGTCATGGCACTTGTCATCACTGATGTAGAAGTTGGTCTCTTTCAATATTTTCCTCATGTCATTGTTGCTCTCTGGCGCGTGCCTATACGTGATATGGACCATTATGCTAACTTAGCCTGAATGGTAGTATTGACTTTGAATATAATTCTGTGGTTGCAGGGTGTAGTTTTCAACAAAGTCCGCAACTGACAATATTGTGCCATTGGGAAAGGTGTTCCTGCACTGTTTGTAATGTTCATCCTTCCATTGTGCTACATGGACATGTTTTACATACTGCTTAGTCTTTTGGTAGAATTCCTTCATGAAATCGCAAATTTGTACTCAGTGCCACAAAACCAAGGGCATTAATACAATGTGACATTTTCAATCTGAATATATATATACAAATTCAACATGTACAGTATGAAATTATGCAAACTTAGATTACCTGTGACTTCACCAATGCAATTTTTTTTCTTTCCTTCGCACTATCTATTTGATATGTTATGTACTTGAAGTTCTACATTTCTATTGACATCCTCCCAAATTTGTGCTCCTTAGTTTCATGGATGCAACATTTCAATAATGCAAATCCACTACACCTGGAACATGTCCCATATAACATGATATTTTATAATATTTTTGTCCTTCAGGTCTTGGACACATTATGCTATGTATAAATTCTCTGGATGCATTTGGTGGTTGTAACGATGGGAAGTACTGCACAATGTTAGTATACAAATAAAAAAATATATGTATATATGTATCATAATAGTACTCAAATTCTACATGGTATCTACAACAACATGTGTTGCGATCAATGCAAATTCTAACATATCAGGGTTTGCATTTTTCAAAGGACCTTTGGCCCAAGTTAAATTGTGTGTGCTCATTCTTGAACCTCTCATAGAGTTTCGTTTGTGTCATGTCAAGGAAGTGCTTGACATGGGGTTCACACCCCTTAACACCTTTTCTCAACTTTAACACATCTCCTTAATTCGATGACGGTCTAGTGTTATCATGCCAAAACTTTTGTACTAGTTATTTAACAACATCAATAAGCTTCATGTCTGAACAAGGTAACCTACCAACAAATGCCCAACAATATTTTTGGCCTAGGGTCTCAAGTTTTTCTCTAATGGTAGAATACTTTTGAAGAGTCTTTCTATCTACTTTAAATATTTTACATGTGTGTGATAGCAGGCGACATTGCCTTGTGGA
>BSBM01000676.1:3147500-3252500 GCA_027924585.1 Larix kaempferi | reverse complement strand
ATGCGATGCCATCTCTTTCACCAATACTTTTAGCTCCACATTTTTGTCATTTGACAATATGAAATCTCCCTCGCTCAAACTTCTCAATCGGTTCAGGATCTCGAAATCAGGTGCAAGCTTTTGCAGCAGTATTTTTCCTATGAGGATCTGTCTCAACATATGGAATTTTTCATGGTCCATCTTTGTGATACACAGCAGGTTTTTGTAATCATTATGTAGGATGTGTTCATTGCTTTCATTCCAAAGAGAAGGAAACCCTTTTTGGAAGATTTTCTCGAACCTTTTCTTTATCTCTGCAATACCTTTTCTTTATCTCTGCAATCTGCTCGTTCATCGATGCACATCGGTCCTCAAGCTCTTCTATGAGGGAAAACTTACTTAGCGTCCTCTGTGCCCAAGTGATAGCAGCCACTCTGTTTTTTATACCCAGAGCACTCAACTGTTCTTCGGACTGAGGTTTCAAGAAGTCTATGGTGTCTCAAGCTATTTCCTTAGGTCTGAGTTGCAAGTTACTTCTGGTTAATGCACAACTCTTCAAAGCTTTTTTTATCGCTCTCTCCCGAGTGTTCAAGGAGATTAAGTATGGTCTGATATTTGTAGCGATCTCTATAATCTCATCCCAGATTAGATCTCTGCCCGTCTGCATAGGGATATTCCCAGTTACTTGGGAGACAAATCGGTGATTTGTTACAATCAACCCTTTATTCTCTTTTTGCAATTTTTTCACTTCTTCTTCCATATGCATGTTCTACTCTTCTAGCTTCGAAGTCCTTTCCTTTAGTTCTTTGATCTCTACTTCCTTGAGACTAACCTGAGACATAGCCCGTGAGAGGTTATCAGTATCATTTTTCTCCTGATTTTCCCGGGTAGCCCGCGTGCTCAAAATGGGCAAGTTGTCTTTCAAGTCTTCTATCTGTTGGTCCAAACTTAACTTCTCCTTTTCCCAATCTGCCTTTTTCTCAATCAACTTTAGCAATTCAGCTCGGCTTTCACTGAGTTCTTTGACTAAGGCTTCTTTCTCCTGTTCCAACTTAGTCACTTCAGGAGTTTGGATCAACTGGGTATTTGAGACTTTGGCTTTCTTTTGTAATGTTTGGATCAGGTTTTCCTTTTCTGTCAACAATTTCTTAGTAGCTTTACCGCTACAATCACTAGCAACCAACCCTAATTGTATCTTCCTGATTTGCTGCTGGTGCGCTTTGTTATCCTGTCTTTCTTGTATCAACTGAGTGTCCATTTTATTGATTATTTCTCCAAACGTATCCACTTTCAGCTTCTCCTGTATGTAATCCTCATAAATAACGTCCCCTAGTTTCTTATGCTTCTGGACCTTATCGAGAGCCAATATTTTTGTTAAATCGTACATTACCTCGGTCAGTTTACTCGAGGTAGCCACTGCCACATTTAGAGTACCTGCTTTCACATTTCGGATGGCTACTAGGGAGACGCCTGATTTCGACAAATTTTGAGCCTTTGGTAACAGGTCATATATTTGTTGAGCCGAGGCCTGCTTGTCTTGTGCATATTTCTCAAACATCTTCTCTCTTGAAGAGAACTTACTTGTATCCCCACTTTCCCGAGCTTCTTGGAAATTGTACTCCACTACCTGCACACCGAGAATTGGATTTTCCTCTTATCTATTATCTTCAGCTTCCATTGAAATAGTCGCAATGGCTTGTGTTTGGGACAATTCCTGGTGCCCAACTTTGCATCTCTTTCCTCTTTCTTCATCATGCTCTTCTAAGATTTCATGCAAATTCCTCTTCTCTCCCACTTCGGTAGTCTTAGGAACTTCCTCCATTTCTATAGCTGTCTTTAGCAAAGCGAGCTCCTTGCCTTGCAAGCTGGGGGCTGTTTCTGCTTCTGGTTCGTACTGCAACAAGTTCCTTTTGGCCGATAACCCTTCTATCTCTTTATGCTCGAAACCGCTCTGGTTATTCAACTTCCTTCTGTCAGAGATTATATGATAAGGGTCGTAGCTTACTGCCACATCTTTTTCAAACTCAAATTCTTCCATCAACTTCTGCACTTCCACAATACCCTCTTTGTTGTTTACAATGAATGGACCAATGACCCAAGGAAATTTCAAATCTGTTCCTTTCTTGAATTTTGAAAAAAGCTCATCTTCCAAGATTAACTTTTGTCTGATAAATTCCAAAGAGAAAATTCTGGATGTCAAAAAAGACAGTAGCACGTAAGGTTCATGTGAAAACCCATACAGCCGGATGACTATGGAGTCTCTGGATAAAAACCAGTCTCCTACTGCTACTTCCCTTTTCAACTGCAACAAGGTTTTCATTTTAGGCAATACTCTTGGCATCCCTTCTTCAAAAAAAAAATTGTACAACACAGATAACATAGAATTCATGTAATTGAACAAGGTGTCTTCCAGGTGACCGGCATAAAATTTCGGCGGGAAACGTAACTCATTGTGGTTACTGTCCATAACCAACTTCATCAGATGGGCCTAAAATCGAAAACATCTAGTGTTCGGGAAAGCTGCCAATTGGGCATTAATGCTTTCTGTTATAAAACTTTCAAACTTGAGACTAGGGACTGACTCATAACTGACCAGGGGCAGACCGACGCTTATTCTATACAGCAAGATTAATTGCACTTTCGTCACCCCCCTGTCACTATCAAGACCAAAAAACTATGCAAGTAATGACAGAACCAATTGGGTATTGGTATTAAACAGGCTAACATCTACTAGATAAGGGGTTTCTTCAATTTCTAGGTTCGGTTTTAGGCAAGTGGTAAAAAAGGCTTGCGACTCTCAGGAGGACTCTTACGATAGAGGGTTACCAGTGCTATTTCGGAGAACTCTTCAGACTCGGGTGGGAGAAAACTAGGGACTTCAAACGACTGACGCACCACTGAAGACTCTATAGAGTAGATAATTTTACTCTACCAGCTATTCATGATAACTCTCTGAGATCCCTCATAGTTGGATACACACCAAGAGATGAACTCAGGAAACAACATGATCTGGTCTGGACAAAACAAAATAAAAGAAGACTGAAAAACCCTATGTACATCTGTACCTTTATCCCGCAAGCCTTTCAGCCTCCTTTTTATCTCAGTCACGGGCAATTGGGTAACTAAGTCAAAATACTACCATCCCTGTCTTCCAGGGCATTCTTAACTCTACTTGTGCTCACGGTGGAACCCTCTTCCATGATTCTATTGAATTATCTACTTTACTAACAAGTCTCAGTCGGAAGGGCCTACCTGTTGCCAGCAAATCTTCTGAAGTGTTCCTGTCGAAAGCCCGATCGCCCTCGCCGTCTCCCACTAGTTGAGAAAATTCCATACCTTGATAGGTTTCCAAATAAACAAATGCCTACAACAACCACTGAGGGTTTTATATATAAATCTTCTTCAGTTAACCCCTGGTCTTATCCGCCACTTGTCCGACGATCCCAGCCGTTGATTTTTTCATGGGTGATTTTCAGCCGTCGGATCTAGACCTTTATTTAATCTCCTGATGTGACATTTTATGCCTGCCCTCCGTCGGATCCCAGGTGGGACCCACTCTAGGTCATTCCACTGATAACACGTGTCCATAGAACATCATCGAAACTTTCCCAGAGTGGTTTTGGATACCATTTTCCTTCCTAACGATCGCCTGTGGCATTGACACCTGTCCAACAGTTTTATCCATCACGACCGCCTTCTTAGGTATCTATCATGCTACTTCTCGACGAGATCAATCTTGGACCGTATATATTATTCCACTTTGCATCTATGGTATATATGAGAGACATATTTAATGTTCCACCTTTCCCTGACGCCGGGGCCCACTATCCACTCTTTCACGCATCTTTCCTTCATCTCTGCACCGTCGATCTAGGCTACCTACTCTCTGCACCGTGGATCGCTTTATGCCTCTACCACCCTGGTATCTCGCACCCTTGTGGGGGTTTTTTTTTATCACTTTTCTCCCCGTGATGAGTCCTCGAGCTGCCATCTGTCCGGCGGTATCACCCATCACTACCACCTCTTTGATTATCCATCACGCAGCTTCTCGATGATATGGATCTTGGACCATGGATCTGGCTTCGCTTTGCATCCATGGCGGTTCTTCTACTGAGACTTAACCCTCATATTACTTTAGGCTGTCAGACTTAGGATTTTGAGGTTATTCATTCACTTAGAAGGCTCTTTCCCCTACTTCTTTGTGAATTTCTCATGGGGTATTCCCTTTTAGCCTTCTGTATATTAATTTTTCCCTATCCTGGCCTTCAACCATGGAGGAAGATTGGGGCTTTCAAACCTTTATCAGGTACGTTTCTCCAACCCTATTCCTTTCACACTTGATGTTTATGAGGTGTAAAAATCAGGTGTTAACAACTAGCTCCAACTCGGGGATGCTATAATCCCTGTGAGGTAGCAAAGAAATCCATAGAATAAGTGCCTAATCCATTGGGCGGCTCCCCACCCTTACAACTGCAACCTACAACCTGTCTTTCACTTGAAAACCGCAACTGAAAACTGCTAATTGCCGAAACTAAAAACATACTGAAATTTTCTGAACATGCTACAAACTGAAGAAATAACACTGTACATACTAGGTGTGATTGAATCATTTGGATGAAGCCTAGGAGAGCTCAGCTGGCTACGGCGTAGCAGGTAGGGCTGAGCGTCCACATTAAACCATGCTGGCGAATGCAAAAGAAAGCATCATTCACTGCCAAAAACATTGAAATCTCTCTTATCTCATTCATGAACCATCAGACTGGTCTCAAAAAATGCAGTTGAAACCCCTCTCCCCAAAATTCCACTGATGCAGTCTTAAATCACTACGAGACCATCAATCTATATATGTAGGCCCATAACACAATGCATCGACATCATCTTCCAGACTATGAATCTTCTATCATCCCCAATCGTTGCAGCAACCCTCCCTTGATTGGATAAAAATAGCACTTCTTTCCTTGTTAAACTCGGTATTAGGGTTTGAAGTTTTGATACTCTGGTCAAATATAACAAATTGCCAAAAAAATGGGATGGCTTTCCTCTTATAATATCTCCAACGGTGGTATCGTATAAGTTTCAAATGGTTTTTAATACCACTCGTCTTCATGCGATGGGCCCAAGAAATGACACGTTGACTAGTGGTTTTCTTCATCATTGCTACTAATCTTTTCTCCTTTCCCGAGCTTTTACCAAAGCGACGTTGACGTGGATCTCTCCTTCAAAGCTGTACCTACGATTTTGCATGGAGCCATATCACTTTAATGTTTGCCCGGTGTCAACTTGTCGTTTAGCATTTGAAACGCTGGTTGGAATATTTACTTATCATTCACATTTTTCTTTTTTAAGTCTGAGGCTTTATCCTACATGCAAGACATGGGGAAGCTCTTTACCCTTAATATATCGCATTGCTTATAATCATATTTCAAGTAACAATGGAGAAGCTATAAGCCTTGGCGGTCAAGTGATGGAGGAAACGTGGGGCCTTCTTGGATTGGTGCTTGGTTACATGGTGAGCCCTCGGTGCTGGGCCTTAATTACTTTTGCTTTGATTTTCTTTGGCATATTCATTCAAACCTAACATTCTCCTCCACCAAAGTCGACACTTAGGTTAGAAGTAAAAATTCTTTTCTTTACAAAGTCTAACTTTGGCATTAAAAATATCAAAGCCTTTCTCCACATTTAGGATATATTAAAAATGAAAAGCCTTAGTGCCTCCATACTTAGGCTATTAATACCTCATAACTTTTGGACTTTAGACATAAAAAATAAAAAAACCTTCATGAAGTTTTGGCTTTTGTCCAAGGTTAGAAAAGAAGGATTGTAAGACCAACACTTGCCGATCTTTTGAAGCTTTTCTCGAACCAATTTTTTTTTGCAATCCTGGTGTATACACCTGAATACAAATTCTTCTTTTTTACCAAGCCCAAAAAATTAACATGAAAATGTTCTATTTTGCACCGTCGATGCTTTCCAGAAGACAATTAATGTTGCCAGAAGACAATTAATCAAAAACTTTTGGGGTGCTAACAACTGGCTCCAGCCGGGGATGCTATCCTCCCTGCGAGGTAGCAAAGAACCCATAGACCCGGTACCTGATCCATTGGGTGGCTCCCAACCCTGATGATCTCAACCTATAACCTGCTCTTCATCTGAGAACCGGGACTGAAAACTGCTAACCGCCGAAATTGAAAATATACTGAAATTTTCTAAACATGCTGCAAACTGAAAAAATAACACTGTACATACTGAAAAACTGTTTGCTGAGCAAACTTATTCCTGTTACCTACCCTACTTCATTGAAATGCTACTGTTGAATCAAATGACACAAAAGTGCCAGTGAAGCCAATCCAGTAACTGGCCAGTTGCGTGGATCATGCTTACACTCTCCTTGAACAAGTAAAGAAGACAGAAAACAAGCCACTCTAAACATCCACCGAAAATGAGCTCAGGTTCCATAAGAGCAAGAAAATTCATCTTCCCTTTAGACTGAAGCAAATTAGCATAGGGATCTTTAATAATCTGAAACATTACCATGTCTTGAGATTCAGAAAAATGCAAGCACCTCTTTCACTTTTATACGTAAGAATATTTGGCTGTTGATCCCTGAGAATGCATAGGGAATTGTGACCTTCTGCTACTTGAGTGTTGACTGTACCTCCCTTAAGCATGAGCAGCTCGGGTTCTCTTTTTGGCATGATATCCGTCTCAGGTTCATACTCCTTCATATCATAATCTAAAGCATCTTCAAACAACAAACACTCTTCCAGATCATTAGATATGACTGTCCTATCTTCTTGATGAAAGAACATGGTGTTTAATAGCTGATTTTCTCGTGGAAAATCTTCATCACAGATGGGTTCCTTCAAAAGATCATTATGACTGTCATCTTTTAAATTCAGATTTATATGCTCAAAAATAGAGGAAGTTTCACTTACATATCTCAGACTTTGTGAACACTGTGAACCCAATTTAACTGGGACTGTAACATGACCCTTCAAGAGCTAATCTATTTCATCTTCAGACAGAGGAGAAATTTTGGAAACATTGTGAAGGATATGTTCATCTTTCCTATCCAATAAAAAATCAACAGCATCAACTGAGATTTGATCTGCTTCTTGTGTTTTAAGACAAACCCCAATGTGTTGTCTTTCAAGTGAATCGAATAAGACAGGTTTCTCTAGACCAACAGCTTCTGAAATAATATGACATGGAATGGAACTGATCTGATCCTTTTCAGAAATACAAGATGATTGACAAAACTGAAAACACTTCTCATCCACCTTGGGAGAAAAAATATAAAGATCATCAACAAGATTACTGCTCTCTTTATTTTCAGCTGAGGGTGCTACTGTGTTTTGAGAGTTTTCTTGAATTTCATAATGTTGAAATGAACTTTCATGCAAAGCTTCTATGATCTTCTCATCCAAGAATTCATCATCTTTATAAACATGTTCTAGGTTCTAAATAAGACCGTCAAAGCATACACAACAATCTTTTACTAGCAACAATAATGGACAAGATTTATTAAAATATTCAAAGAATACTATATGAAAATTCCTCAAGGAATATATACTAGCAGCTGGCAACTGTTCATACCAGGACCTAGCTTTCCCCTCCAGGGAGGCCATAACCATTTTCATAAGACAATCTTCATGCCACTGAACTTTTATTTTACGTACATGCATATGAAACTTGATTAAATGCAAAGCAACATTGTCCTCCTTTTCATTTCTGAATTTAGGTAAGTAGGTTTGCCAATCTACTTTAGGGATCTGATTTGGAAAACCAGGAATATGAGACCTGCTTAAAGGAGCATACCTTCTTGACAATGAAGTCATCTTGAAACACTAAGGCTACAAATTCTGATTTGAAGATTGAGGAGATTAGCCTGTGAAACAATGGGCTGCTGGGTTTCTTGAATGTGGGGTCGCCATGAGACCTTCAACATCTCAAATTATGATATGGAGTCATTGATCCTCCCAGTGGAGTCACCTTCGCACTAGAAATCTTCTGATTGGAGTCGCCAGGTGAATGATACAACCTTCTTGGTGTCTGACTGTTGTTCACCATCAGCATTCAGATCTGAACCCTGTCATTCTCCTAGGGATTGTGAAACAATCTCGTCCCCGGCAGCGGCACCAATTTGTTAACACCAAAATTGACCCCCTAGGTTGTGGAGAGGGTAATTTTGGGTAACCACTAACCAATCTTTGGCTTATGTTTTTGACCTAACACAAGCAGAGAGGGTTCTCTCTTTAACTTTCAGAAAGTTGGAAATCGTCAAGATTGTCAGTAATGAAGAAACAGACCAACATTCAACATTTAAGATATTCAATGAACAACGGGTGCAGAATATCAGATTTCTGCTGGAACAAATTGTTTAAAACCTTGGTAAGAGAATTAGGAGGAGAACTATTGGGCAATGGAGTCAAAAGATGAATCATAAAACACATAATAGTGCAGCTGCATAAGATGTCTAAACAAAGGCAAGGTAGCCATCCACGCACAGTTAGAGAGCTTTAAGGGGTGAAACAGAAGAAGAATGAACAGTCCATCAGCATAGGGCATCTAACAAGGATTAATCTTATGCCAACTTTAGCAGAAATTAGTGGTGAAATGCCTGAAATGAAATGAATAGGGCATTATTTCTATGAATCCTATTCCAATGCTACACTTATCCAAGCATGAGAGAAATTTAACAGAATGAATTACAAAGAAAGATAAACAAATTAACATGAGAAAGGGAAAGACAGACTATAAGAAAAATGACACAGGAAATCTCTGCAAATAACCCAGCCTCAAACACTGCTGATGTATTAACAATAAAATCTCAGAAAATAGAGATGGGCTCTCCTAGGCTTCATCCAAATGATCCACTCACACCTAGTCCTTCTATTACAATGAATATATAGCTGTCCTAAGATTCATAGTCGACCTAATCCTAACAACAAATGGTTACAAATTTAGAGACAGATCATCAATACAATTCTGCCACCTATCTTTTCAAAACATAAATTAAAAGATATCTTAACTTCTTTTTACATCTAGCAACAATTTTCAGTAGATGACAACAATCTATTTAAGATAGAAGACATTTTTGAGATGTCTTCCAACCGGTTGCTCTTCTGATTAACTAACTGCCTTCAATTTAGTCCTTCAAATCTTTAACTTGATGTATGTTTGGAGCACCTGCATCTCAAAGATATGTTAGGCTGTATTTGTCTTTCTTTAAATCCCTGGCTACCAAATTGGGAAATTTAAAATATTTCTTCATCAAATATATCATAAAAATGCTTGAATCTTGGGTTGAATGTGTGATCAATGTTGTCAACACCCTTTTTGCCATGTTAGATACTCTTGATTCAAGAAGAAATTTCTACTGATGTTGAATATCAGGCCTCCACCTTATCGCTTGTTTGTTGGGCTTATTCATTAACCAAAAACTATGAAGATTTTGATATCTATGGCACAGGGCTCGAGAGCACATCTGATTGGCGATAGGAGAATTAGCGGACGAGAGTGTTCATTTCATCAATGGGTCAAGACCTCCTGTTGGGTCGTTCTAATAAGCTTGCTCAAGCAGCAACAATCTTCCCCAATTTTTGCAGAAGACCCATCTACCCGAAAATTATTACACTGAAGGTGTTTGTGAGGTAACTCTTCGACCACTAAAGGCTACTGTTGAGATTGCTGAATATATGGTCTTCAAGCGCACTGTATTTGTCGAGAAGCATTATGCACGCCTATGGGCACCTGGAGATGACATTGTTGAATTCTTTTTGACATAACAAGTGCAAGAAACCTTGCATTTGGTATTCATTTAAACTTTATTAATCTCTGTGGTCCATCTATATCTGTATGGTTGCAAACAGGAAGAACACCCACGCTGAAAACCCTTCTTCTACTATCTGCCTTATCAAACCAGCAAAACTACATCAAAATTTTGTATGGAGCGAGACCCACCTGTCCTCAGCCCATAAGCAAAATACTCGTATAGCTTAAATATCTTGAGATGGTTTTCTTCAAAATCTGGGCTTGCTAACGATCGAGGCGATAGCAAATAAGCTTTCACGATTTCAACCCTACTACTGTAAAATAGGAGAAAACCCTGAAAATATACAAAAATCGTGATAGCCAAATTTGCTTGTGTTTGTACAAAAACACCAACAGCGGCTGCCATCTTGGAGAAAGGACGCTGGTGCAAGGATAATGGTGAAACTTTGATGAGCTGTTGCACGCGACCTTCCTGCAAAAAAAAATGGTGGAAAGGGAATGAAGAACATTCTGCAAGGTTTTATACTATACTTTGTTTGGTCGCCATTGTCTTGACAAACTCGACGCTTTGGCATTAGACTGAAGTCCATGCAGAGGGTATTGGCATCCTGTGCTTTCAAACCTGTTATCGAATATCTCCCACACTAGGACGAAAGGCATTTTCTCTGCCTCATCACATCGACGTTAGGGTTTGGGAGTTTTGGCGCCTCGGTTACATGCAAAGACAAACTGCAAAAAATGAATGGGACCACCTTGTGCTATTGAATGGGCCAAAAACTTGACCTGATATGTATATAAACCCTTGCATTTGGCATTCTTCAAATTCTGTTGACCATCGCCATCTACCTTCAGCTGGAGAATAGACATAAAATCAATGCTGGCTGCGGCATAGCAGGTAGGGCTGAGCGTCCACATTAAACCATGCTGGCGAATGCAAAAGAAAACATCATTCACTGCCAAAAACACTGAAATCTCTCTTATCTCATTCGTGAACCATCAGACGGGTCTCAAAAAATGCAGTCGAAACCCCTCTCCCAAAAAGTCCACTGATGCAGTCTTAAATCACTACGAGACCATCAATCTGTATGTGCAGGCCCATCGCACAATGCATCGACATCATCTCCTAGACTATGAATCTTCTGTCATCCCCAATCGCTGCAGCAACCCTCCCTTGACTGGATAAAAATAACGCTTCTTTCCTTGTTAAACTCGGTATTAGGGTTTGGAGTTTTGATACTCCGGTCAAATATAACAAATTGCCAAAAAAATGGGATGGCTTTCCTCTTATAATATCTCCAATGGTGGTATTGTATAAGTTTCAAATGGTTTTTAATACCACTCGTCTTCATGCGATGGGCCCAAGAAATGACACGTTGACTAGTGGTTTTCTTCATCGTTGCTACTAATCTTTTCTCCTTTCCCAATTTTTTACCAAAGCAACGTCGACGTGGATCTCTCCTTCAAAGCCGTACCTACTATTTTGCATGGAGCCATATCACTTTAATGTTTTCCCGGTGTCGACTTGTCGTTCAGCATTTGAGACGCTGGTTGGAATATTTACTTATCATTCACATTTTTCTTTTTTAAGTCTGAGGCTTTATCCCACATGCAAGACATCAGGACGCTCTTTACTCTTAATATATCGCATTGCTTATAATGATATTTCAAGTAACAATGGAGAAGCTATAAACCTTGGCAGTCAAGTGATGGAGGAAACATCGGGCCTTCTTGGATTGGCGCTTGGTTACGTGTTGAGCCCTCAGTGATGGGCCTTTATTACTTGTGCTTCGATTTTCTTTGGCATATTCATTCAAACCTAACATTCTCCTCCACCAAAGTCGACACTTAGGTTAGAAGTAAAAATGCTTTTCTTTACAAAGTCTAAATTTGGCATTAAAAATATCAAAACCTTTCTCCACATTTAGGATATATTAAAAATGAAAAGCATTAGTGCCTCCAGCTATTAATACCTCATAACTTTTGGACTTTAGAAATAAAAAATCGAAAAACCTTCATGAAGTTTTGGCTTTTGTCCAAGGTTAAAAAAGAAGGATTATAAGACCAACACTTGTCGATCTTATGAAGCTTTTCTCTAAGCACTTTTCTTTTGCAATCCTGGTGTATACACCTGAATACAAATTCTTCTTTTCGGCCAAGCCCGAAAACTTACCATGAAAATGTTCTATTTTACACCGTTGATGCTTGCCAGAAGACAATTAATCAAAATTTTTTGGGGTGCTAACGCCACTGTCGTTGGGTTTTAATGTAGTACCCAAGGATTTGAGCCTTAGTGAGCTTTGTCTACAAAATATCTTTGACCTATTTGAGAGATTCTCCAACTTCCCATTTTAGATTATAAATAGCAGTTGGATCTAATGCTGTCAGGTTGATGCCGAATGACCACCACCTGTCTCTAATCCAATCAGGGACATAGAATGCAGGATCCTCATAGATTTGTGGAATTTGAAGTCCAAACTTTAGCATGGTATAATATGTTCTATCTGTATTTTCTTTTCTCAAGAATTTCCACCATAATTTTTTATATTTTTCATAAGTGTGTGTAGTACTTGGAAATCGGAGACTAGCATCTTGATGTGTCCATGCTTCCAAAGAATGTATCTGTTTAATACAATAGTATTGTTGGTCTAGTTGTAGCCTGGGTTGAGGTGTAGAGACCTCCGTCGAGATTAAGTTAAGATCTTGGTAGAGGTGTGTTAACCAATTGCTTGCATCAGCTGCTTTTCTCAGGGAGTTGTTGTAAATCATCTCTGGTACAATACTGGATCCCATAGGCATTCTTCTGAGTTCTGGCACTAGTCTAATAAAAGAATCAGATCTTTGTAAGTTAACATCTAATACTTCAGCATGTCTCAACTCCCACCTAGGTTTCTAGTCTTGCATATAATCCAACCAACTCATATTATCATTGATAGTATAGATATGATTTTTTCCTCTGGTCCAAGCAGATATTTTAATGTTTACTCGTGGGTTATGGGCCCACTAGATTCCGCTTTGACCTTCTATGCTTGCTTTCCTTGTGCTTGCTTGCACCAGGCTCGTTTGTTTCAGGCTCGCTTGTTAAAAATTAACAGTATTCTCCTGTGTCAAATATTCTCTTATTAGTAACCATTGTGATACTTTGGTGCAAATGTTTTTCCTAACTCATTGTTTCTCCATATTGTGTGCCTAGTGCCACCTGTCTATGTCAATGCATAAATCAACCTCTTCTTGGTTTGTGGTTCTAGTTGGCCTTGTTTTGGGCCTTGTAGTGGTTCTCTAATATCACAGACATAGTCATTGACACATTAAAACACAAACCTAAGCAGTGAGTGCATGACATGAGTGAGTGAATGAGTGAGTTTACCAAGGCTGTTTTCCTCCCAAATGTTGTTATTTAATTTTTTATCCTAATGGTATCAATGAAATATTTAATAGATTGTTAAAAAGGTTTCTATGCCTCCAAATAACTACAAAATATGCCAAAAATTATGGATGACAACAGGGCAACGTGCTCCACACAATTACAAAATCCCTCAACCCAACACATGAGTTAAGTCCTAGTGTGTTGTCTAGAAGCATATTTATATATAATATGTTTTGAATTAGGCTAGTAGTGTGACTAATTGTAAAATCCAATTATGCTACAAAAGCTGATGGAATTTTCCCTAAATCATGGTCACCTTTGCACATGAACTTTCCTCCTTTGTTGGTTCATAGTTCTAGTAGAGGAATTTGGAAACCATAATGAAAGTCTCTCAACCATGCACGGGTAATAACATCATCAAATAATAGGGAATCATCATCATCATTGACAATCATTCAACCATACGCTCCAACCAATAAAACATCATGTCAACCTCACTGAAAATGTGATGAAATCACAAATGGCCACCCATGAAAAATGGGGGGTAATAGTTGGGAATTTTGTTTTGTGAGCTATCTCATGGTGGTGAACGTTCTCCTTGTTTCTCCAGGGCATTGGATAATTTGGGCATTCCTTCTGAGAAGTACTGAATTTTTGTTTGTCATCCATTTTCACCAGTTTGGTAGCTTGTCTCGAGGAGGTTCATTCTCCAATTCCCTAGCTCTGATGGAGGATTATGATATATGGATGGGAATTTGTTTTCATAAGCTTTATCTTGGTATGAAATGCTAAAAATAGTTCCCTAGGGATTAGAGCTATGGAAGCTTATTTCTGAGCATTTGATGATTTTTGAGCCATTTCAACACATGGTTGGCCTTTTCTTATGGTATTTGGAGACCATTCTATGACAATGCCCTTGCTCCTTGTATTTTGGTTGATCTCTTGGCATGCTTATTCATAAATTTTGAATGAGCACTCCTTTGGTTTTGGATTTGATTTACACTTATGAATGGATTAGGGTTGACTTGGGATAGAGCACTCCCCCTTCTAACACTTTATGGATAATATGGTGCATCCATGCATTTGATGTTAGGGTTGAGTGCAACCATCCTCCAAGCTAGATGTTAGGGCTGAGTGCAACCATTCCCATGTATGTTATTTTTATGCTTCTACCTCAAAAACTATTGTTTAAGGCCTCCTTTGCACCCATATCTAACTAAAGACGCCTAGACCTTCTTCTTTCACCAATGTACCTGCCAAAAATTAATTTTTAGACTACTATGGGATTGTTTGAGGGAATTTTTAGGGTTGCTTTATACCCATAATTTATAACAGTCCCAAATACTATTGTTTATGACCTCCAAGGTTGCCTCTAATTGCTTTTCTCATGCCCTTGCTGCATAGGACATGCCCATATTTGCATTTACAACTATTTTATGATTGTTTGAGGGTTAATTAAGACTCATGTACCTTCCAAACTTCCCAAAACATGCTCGGATTTATAGGTTACTATTGTTTATGGATTTTATATGGTCATAAATGTTATTTAAAACACCCAAAATTGATTCTAAATATAAGGTTCTACCAAGCACCAGTTGCACCAGTTGCGGGACTTAGAAAAAAAATAAGGTTCTACCAAGCACCAGTTGCAATGTTCTAAACTTGAGAAAGACAAAGTATTCATAAGAGTTATAGTCTTCGAGCATCTAGTTATTTGATTTCCTGCCTTTACATTTCTAGTTGTGTGAATTTGATATTGAAACACTGTAAACATCAGATTAACTAGAATTAACTCAAGCATAGATCAATACTTGAAATATGGAACAGAGTCCTGTGTCAGCAAGTGGATTTAGTCTACAGGATAAGGTAGCTAGTGTTTGTGTGGCAACATGCCACTAAACAATGGGAGTGTCTAGAGCTAAATTTTTTATCAGATTACAAGCGATATAAATTACAATAAAAGAAAGAGAAGCACAAGAGATAGGTAAGCCCTCAGATGAGGGATAAATTATGGGCATGAAAACAACACTGAATTTCAAATATGGGAACGGTTTGTGCAAGTTCTAAGCATCATCCTCCATTTTTGGGCATGCTGGTGCAAGTTAGGGATTGCCCTAACCTTCAAAAAGCACTAAGAAATCAGGAAAATGAGTCGGAAATCACCTTAAAATAATTTATGTGCTAATTTGGACAAAGGCAGTTAATGTTGGGCCCTTTTCTACTCAATCAGTAGCCTAACCTCTAAATTGGGTGAGCTTGTGATGAATAACAACAGTAATGGAGCCTAAACCCAGTAAATAGGTATAATCTGTTGTATACTTTGTAATGTAGGGAAATACAAAAGACATAATGTACACCTATTGAAGATCATGAAGTTACATATTATGGGTTGAAATTGCATTCTACCAATGAATTGCCTACTGATACTGGACCTACTTCTACTTACAATCTAACTTTGGGTGCCTTAAATACTAGAAGTGGAAAGAGTGTGTCCGTAGACATTGATAGTGACAAGAGAGAATCTCTGTATATTGATGGTGACATGAGTGATCTTGCACTTGAAGTTCACAAAGTTCCATCTTCTAATTTAGAGTTTTCATCTAAGAATGGCTTGCAAGCTGATACTGGACCCACTTCAGTTTACATTCTCCATCCAGGTGCTGAAATTAATACTAGAAGTAACAAGAGAGAATTTGTAGATGTTGATGGAGACAAGAGTGTTGTAGATGCTAAGAATGACAAGAGTTTGCTTTTGCAGTCACAATGTACAACTGATGAAGTTCATGAATTTCCATCATCTGAGTTGGAATTGCATGCTAATAATGAGTTTCCTACTGAAACTGGGGCTATGGTATCTTACAGTCTTACTATAGGTGTTGAACCTACAATTAGAAATGAAGAACTAGCATTTGTAGATGTTGATGTTGAGAATAGTGCTTTCATAGATGTTCAGCTGGTTGATGTTGGGGATTATGATTACATATAGACTAGTGGGGAGACTCTGGTCCAAGGCAATCAACCTACAATAATTGTTGACACATCAGAGATAGGGTTTTTCCCTCAATAACCAATAATGAATCACAAAGCCATATGGAATATACCATGAATTCGTAATCGGTCCAAATCTCAAACATATCATTCACCATATGCTGAAATTACTGATTATATAATACTAGTAACATAACCAGTTACATAAACAGTTATCCAATACAAATATCCATAACCAGTAACATAAACAGTTATCCAATACAACTATCAATAGTTGTATGAGGATAGTGTTGCACTTGAATATGAATACACATTGGATGCCCTTCACAATTACAGGTTGCTCAAATTATACCAAATTCCCAACATGAGATCCCAAAAGAAATTGCTGCAATTGTTGGTGATTTTTTGGGATCCTAACTAAAATGATTTCGTTATAGATGGGGAGGTTTTAGAGTTCACATTGGATTATCTATACTTCATCACCAGACTATCTTAATGAGGATTTTCAGTTAAACTAAAAGGAGGTGGAAAGGGTGGACTGGTGCTCAGAGTACAAGGGTATGTGGACACTTGCTACTCCACAGGTACTATAAAGATCGAGATCCATATTTTGATCACGAACATAGATACTTTACCTTTGAAGGTACTCATGTTGACTATTGCATGAGTGGTAGGCTCATCTGCTTTAAATTAGGAATCCCAAGCATAGATGTTTTATATAATGGAGTGATTGAGACCCATGATTTTTTATTGGTGCACTTATAGAGATGCATATCCAGCACTTCTAAATTTAGTTGTAGTACTAGTTTACTAAGGTGAGCTCCATAATTTATAGATCCGCTAGGTTGTGGGTGAGAGTTAATAGGAGCCCAGTAACACCTGTAGTTTAATATCCATACCCAGGAGCTAGTAGTGCTTGTAGTAGACTTGATGTCCTAACAAACAATCTTCATTCTAAATTCCCGATCAGTTAAAAATTGAAGGTTTTGGAACTAATTTGTTAGGTTTTGTGGGTTCAGGGACATTGATGCAAATGGGGATATGTGCAGTGAGAAGGATGCCATTTTTCAAAATCAGGCCGGTGTGGTGGTACATGGAGGTGCATAGCAAAATAATTAATTTGTAAAATGTTATCTTTAAAAAAAAAAACCAATGTTGTCAAGATTGGCTGGTGGCTGGTAGAATAGAGGTGGTTTTGGGGGAAAAACTAAAAAATAAGGGAAGACAAATAACACTGCCTTCCAAACCCTAACATGAACAAACTTTACATAACTTGAGGAAGAAATTGCAATTTCTATTCTAGTTAAGATGTAAATTGCTTTATTTATGTGTCTTTAACACTAATACCATATTCAAATGCTTCACAGTAGAGATCTAATTATAGTCTTGCCCTTATTTCTGGGCATGGTCATCCAAAACAAAAGAATTTACCCTATTTCTTAATCTACTGAGCTTTCTGAAAAGATAAAACATGTGTGTTATTAAATAGAACTAAACTTCTTGAACAGTCAAGGACAACAATCCATTCAAAGATTCCTCCAAATGCATGGTTCCTGCGTTCAAATGTAGACCTTTGACTTTGACCACACACTAAGCAATCGAAACCAGGAAAACCTCACCCTAAACCCTACCTTGACAAATACTTACAACAAAATACTTAGAAATTAAAACAAGGGACAACCCGTAACTCTACAAATACATTGCAACCACCTAATTCGCACCCAAAAATGTAGAGATTCGACTCAATAGAGGAGGTTTTCAACTTACGGTTTCCATTGAGGGTTTGCGGGGATATGCAGACACGGCCGGAGCACAGTGAAAGTTTCACAGTGAAGGAGGAGCTCCAGCCGCTCTAAAGAAACCAAGTTCAATAGACCTCATAGCAATTCAACAGTAAAAGTTGCACAGTGAAGGAGGACATCGAATTGTAGCCGGTTGCATGGAGGGGTGTCGTCGAACTAGAGCAACAGAGCGTTTTCGCCAAGCTCAACGGAGACAAGTATCGAAGGAGCCGGGTATGTTTTGTTTGATGTTTAAGAAATTATAATATCATATTAATTTCAATATATTATAATTTCAACAATATATATTAATTAATTATAATTATATTAATTTCACCAATATTATAATTAATTCATATATTAATTTCACAATGGTACCAACAATCCTAAAATATTGTGGTGAAGCAATGGTGTTGTTTGTGATAAAATGCCTATTCAACATATTTGAATGTTGGCTACATGTCAATTTAATTGTATTAAAATATTTCACGATTCCTCTCCAAACAAGCATTTAACAATTCACTTAGTAGATACCACTAGTGCCCTTTGCAATTTGATATCAATAAGAGATAACCTACCTTGATCCTTGAAAAGTATGCATATTTCCTTTGGATTAGTGGAATGGGTTTAGCACCTCAAATCTTAGAACAAAGGAACCACCTTAAAAAGTTCTCCAAATTAGTAAAATGATAATAAGAAGGGAACTAGAAAGATACATAGTAAATTATATGAAGAACCTCCATAAAAATGCTAAGAACCGTGAAACATTTGGCAATTGAAGATCCTTGTACCACAAAGTATGCATTTTTTCGTACATCTTTTCAAGGCACCATTCCCACATGTTTAACAAAGAGAGATTCACACCAAACATAATGTCTAAGTAGCAAACAATAAGTGTGTCTCCTACATGTCACCAATGTCATATTAACCAAGAAGGTTTATCCTTACCTCCAATCAACCAAAAATCAATCTTGTCATCATTAATGCTTATGCTATTCACCATAAAAAAAAACATTCAAACAATCAAACGCTTTTTCAACAAGAATTTTGGAAAGTTAGATGGAAAGTAGGGAGTCATTTGCAAAGTAGTTTATTATATTTGACTTGAAGGAGTTAGATAAAATACACATGGGTAGAGTATATGTTGAAGAAGGTAAGGTCAACATACTTTGGAAGCAGCAAGATAGTTATTGAATAAAAACGGGGTATAAATTGTTAAAAATGTTATATCTACCATTAACACACCAACAAGATATGGTTCTTCATTAAAGAAAGTATTTACTATCAGTGCCATAAAGAGCACCAACAAACAACATATGTTGCTTCATTAAAGAAAGTATTTAATGTTGCTTGATATGTCATTAGCCTTAAGTCTTGTGACCATCATAACCTATTGAATAAATGTTATTCTAACTCATGATTTGAAAAAGAAATACTTGGTCTATCATTGCATTAAAAATATGAACATTGATGACAATATTGTTCAAAATATTATGACAATTGAAGTTACCAATCCATTTGTATAAAACTTATGATAATTGTTCTAATATGAAATAACCCAAAAATTAACACATAAATCTTATAACTTCATTTTGTAGAACATAAATTACCACTACAACCTCCATGAACACCCACGCTACTACACATGTAGAACATAAGATTAGAAAACTATTTTTCAAATATAACCAAGTTAATCAACAAAATGAACATATGGTGAGTGCAATTACTTTAACCTATAAACATTGCATACCTCTACTTCTCAACAATTAAATATCATTCATCTTCTTCTTCATCCAACTCAACATCTGTATCAAGATTTGGTTCTGAATAGAAAATTCCATATTCTTCTTCATCCAACTCAACATGTGTTAAAAAACCTTAAACTTGAAAATTCCATATTCGTTGCTTATATGGTCACACTAAATAACTAATCCTATGGTGATTGGGTCTCCTTTATTGAACATGGTTTCTTTAAATCATAGAATGCTTTTGTTAAGACATAGTGTGCGAGTATTGGATTATAAGTGGTTGATATATGATTCACATTGATATATTGCATTAATTTAATAATAATGCATGATATGTATACTAATTGATATATAAATTCATAATGTTTTTTAGAAGAAAATACAAATTCTTAAATTCTTAAATTGTAATTTAAAAAAACATTATTATTAAAATGAATTATATAATAAAATATATTATGAAAATCAATTTAAATTTTCTATACAATTTTACAATCTTCATGAACATCGCAACAACAAAATATTACATTAAGACATGTCTATATACATATAAATTATTATAAAGAATAAGATAATATAGATAATGTTTTTTAATATTAATATAAACATTGAATATTTTTAAGAAAAAATGTGTAGTCACATCCTTGTTCAAATAACATTCATTTTTCATAAATAAAATAATTATTTTTAATTATATATATATATATATATATATATATATATATATATATATATATATATATATATAAACTAAAACTACTTTCTTATTGCATCGAGAGGCGGAGATCTTGTGAGTCGAGTGTTTGTCGATATTGTCAGCCATAAAAAAATATAATAATTAAAAGTAAAAAGTAATAATATGAGGGAGATCTTGTGAGTGGAGTGTTTGTTGATATTGTCGGCCATAAATAAAATGTAATAATTAAAAGAAAAAAGTAATAATATGAGGGAGATCTTGTGAATCGAGTGTTTGTCGATATTGCCACCCATAACTAAAATGTAATAATAAAAAGTAAAAAGTAATAATATGAGGGAGATCTTGTGAGTTGAGTGTTTGTCCATATTCTCGGCCATAAATAAAATGTAATAATAAAAAGTAAAAAGTAATAATATGAGGGGGATGTTGTAAAAGCTCCTTGAGTGCAATACCTGAGAAGAGGTTTGCACCTCAGGATATTTGATCCCTCTCAACGCTTGATAGAGCCTATGATTTGGATCTAGGCTGGTATATACTTCTAATGTACAATATTACATCATATTTAGGATCTATCACTCAATTGTGGACCACCTTGTTATAATTAGGGTCATTGCAGAGGAACAAAAATAATTAGTGAGCTTATTTAAGAAGCATCACAAATTTTTCATAACAAAAAAAAGCATCACAACACACAAAAATCACAAGCAAGAAAAGTACCACTTAATTTAATTAAAAAAAATGACTTTAGTACTAGAATGAATGTTATTTACCATGAAAATCAACTTGTTAACCTAAAATATTTAACTCGAATCTAGATTTGACAAGGTGATGCAATTCCTAAGCTAGAAGTATGTTGGAATTAAAATAGCATTTCCATGAATTTCCTTGCCACAACCATTTTATAATGACCTTTTGTGGGTAGAAAGGCAAAAAAACAAGTTAACATGACCTATAAGCCAAAAAAACAAGTTCTTGAAAAAAATATAGCAAGTTAAATGAAAATGATAGCAAGTTCTTGAAAAAAATATTAGAAAGGCAAAAAAGCAAGTTAACATGACCTAAGCCATGGGGGCTTCACTCAATAAATCGCTATCATAGCACGTTCGTTCGTGGCATATGAAACAATACCCCTAATTTCACTAAATATTGGAAAATATCTTCCAAAATCCCTTTTTTTAACCCCCTCCCAATATGCCTTCCCAATTTAAAAAAATCCCTATTTTCACTAGATATTGTATGTATCAATTTTTTCATTAACATTTTTTATACCCCTTTATATTTCTACCTAGTATATTGATATGATACCCCTCTTATGACCCCACATGCATTCTACAATGCACCTTGCTTCTTTCGATGTATATTGTGGATGCACATTACTTCACACACAATGCAATTAATCAACCACATATCATTATGATTTGCAACATCTAATGGTCTAATGAAGAGATAGGATATCACTTCTTGTATGTCACTAGAGCCAATGCACATAGTACAACATTTAGATTACATGCTGCAGTTCCCCAATCACTGACTAAGCCTATTGTGGGATAGGTATCTAAGCCCCCAGGGCCTGTAAAAATCTCTAGGAGGATAACTAAACCTCCCAAGGCCTATAATAGGAACTAGTGGTTGGGTATTCAATCCCCTAAGGCCTATCGAGGGCCTATAACAAGCCCTGGAGGCTTAGAGCCTCCCAAGGCTATTGGTAACAACTGGTTGAGTGTTATTGGTAATAATTGGCTGTCAATGACCACTGTCTCTCGACTATGATTGACTGGCAACCCACTTCACCACGAAACCCCTGGCCTCAAGCATGCCTCAAGACGCGATTTCCCTACGTATTGGTAAGCCCGAGCGTTGCCTCAACCTGATTTCTCATCCGGCCGTGATCCTGCCATCTCCATTTGGAGGATATTTTTCAGCCTGCCCATATAAAAAAGACCCCAAGTATTTTTGTATTGTTGTATTAAATAAAAAAATCCTTTGCCCCTTAATATATAAGCAAGATAATTTTTAGGTTTTCATGAATATTTAATACCGCAATATGAATGAACGTGATATTATATTACCTTCTAGTGAAGCCCCCGTGACCTAAGCCTCATTACTAAACAATATTAAATTCTAACCCTTATAAAAATATAGACAAAAAATCACACATTACTAACCTTTCAAGTTCAAAATCAGAGCTATGTAGAATATCCAAGCTCAAACAATCACCCCGCAAGTCCAAAATCCGAGCTCAATGTGTCGCAAGAATAGAAAATGTGTAAATTATGGTGAGAGTATGTAGTTTATATAGCTCGACTTTCGTCTATATTGCAACTAAAAGTGAAACCTAAAAATTTCATCGATATAGGGACGAAAGTTCGAGGAACTTTAAATATCATGGATATTGTCACGGTTTTCCACCTGAAAAAAAATAATTTAAAAATTCATTTTTTTAACTCAAGAATGTTGAAAACATAGAAATATTTTGTGCAACAATCCACCCATATGTAATAGTGAAAACTAAGGATATAAACCCATCAATAAATAAGAGTACATTGCACTACAAGTAAATACATATAAGAAATCTCATTTAACAGTTTTGGTATATATATTCTTATTAAGTAAAGTCAACCTTGACTTCAACAATGAGATTTCAATTCAATTCAAACGATATACCGAGAGTTCCTATACTGGTTAATAAAAAGAAAATAAGTTATAACAATGAACTTTCAAATGTGAACATCAACTGAGGGCTGCCAATAGGAGTGATCCTCGTTCGAAGGCAAAAGAGGTGTGATCCTGAACTGAATACAGTCAAGGATCTTTACATGTATAACACCCATTAAAATCCTGAGATTTTGTTGTACAAGTTGACTAACTTTTGAGTGCCTTCCAAAAGTCTAGAATAACTCCCTTGCATGTCCACTCCTACTGGAAGTCCTGTATTATGGTTGCTCCAACTGCTAAAAATCAATGTGTTGACCCAGAGTCAGAGGCCATCGGTAACTACTGAGATTTTTTGAACCTGTGAGAATATATGGTAACGTCCCTATCATAGAATTAGCATAAAATTTAAATGATGAGAATTGTGGATTTTGGTTGCAAACTTGCAATTATCACCAACATTGGATTGGAAAGAAAATTTCTTGACAAGAAGAAAAGTAAGAAGAATATGTTAGTATTTTCTCTTTGGAGTTTTTGCTTAGTGTTTAGAACATGGTGTCAAAAGAAAAGTAAGAAGAATATGTTAGTGTTTTCTCTTTGGAGTTTTTGCTTCGTATGTACAACATGGTGGGAATTGGCACATCATCCGTAAGCAGGTGCTTAATGCCACAACGTGGAACTCAGGGAAGTAGAGTTGACATATAAGGTAAGATAAGTTTATTTACTTAATCCAGAATCCACAACGTGGAAGTCAGGGAAATAGAGATGACATACAAGGTAAGATAAGTTTGTTCACATAATCTAGAAGTAGGTGTTTAAAGTGACAACCTGGAACTGTGCAGGGACTTAGAGATGACATATAAGCTAACATAAGATTAGTTTATAGAAATGACATAAGCCAACGTAAAATAAATTTATTGATGTCCAATATATGTTTTTATATATGTCCTATATATGAAAAAAACGGTAACTAGAGCTGACATAAGCCAACGTAAAATAAATTTATATACTTATACTTATACTTATATAGCCAACGTAAAATAAAACAGGGAACTAGAGAAGATATATACTTATATAAAATAAATTTATTAATATCTAATAGATAGTTTTAAAAATAAAAAAATAAATTTATTAATGTCTAATATATGATTTATTATTGATGTCCAATATATAAATAAATTTATTAATTTATATATAATATTATTAATAAATATTTTTTTCCTCTGAAAAAGTCATAATTTTATTTCAAAAATATGAACAAAATTACATTCTGCACATGTATTAGAATCACTGAGATCCCTACATTGTCACATATTTACTGTCCCATATTAACATCATATCTAATGTCCCATACAACCCGCATATATCCAATTACATATAAACAAATACTGTCACAGAAATGAAAAATGTCCATCGCTGGTCGACATAAAACAAATCAATGTATATAGCTGTCCATACAGCCCGCATATAGCCAATTACATGTAAACAATTACTGTAACAGAAATGAGAGAAAGTGTCCATCGCTGGTCATCAAAAGCGCTCAATTCTGTGCCTATTATTAATAAATATTATTATTATATAAATAATAATTAATTTATTAATTTAATATGTTTATTTAATTAATTAATTTAATTTACTTTAGTTTATTTTAATATGTTTTAATTTTTTAATTTTTTTTTAATTTAATATGCATTTCTTTTCATTTTTATTTTAAAATAACATTTTTATTAAAATTTTAATTTTGCTATTTTTTATCGCTGACTACTAGCAACAATCACATTTTTAACTGTAGTTGATATTCGTTGATCAAGAAATATCAACCACTTTTAAATATGTGGTAATTGTTGCTGTACTCTCATCGGCCAATATCAACCACATTTAAAAATGTGGTTGTTGCTAGTTATTAAATGTGTGAAAATAATATAATAGGACTAACTTCTATGCTATTTGTGACGCTTAATTTTTCCAAAATATAAAAATCAACTCACATGCATATAATCTACTGTTGTGTGTTGTCTTTATTTATTTTTTATTATTTTACGAGTCTAGGGAACCTCTCCAAACCGCTTAGTGAGCACTCTTAACTGGTCCACCTGGATACCAAACCTGTGGGCTGGGGCTAGCCTTACAAAAGTATAAGCCCTTTGCCAGAGTTAAGCCACCACCATTGTCGCACAAGATTTTTCTAGAGTGCAGCTTTATGTGTTGTCTTTATTATATGAATGCAAATCGATCTTACATGTCCCTTCCACGAGTTCGAAGTAACCAGATTACAATTTCTAACTATCTGTTTTCACATCTCATTCATTTATCCAACACATTTATGGCTCACGCTTCCCACCTGCTCTAGTGCAATTGAATTAAGTCATTGTTTGATCTTTCAAAAATAATAATATGAATTTATTATAAAATAATATTAAAATTTATTAAAATAAAAAAATATAAGTTTTTCATATTTAAATAGTAATTATAAATGGAATAGTTTATTTATTCTAAGTTTTGAACTTTACCATGGGTTTTGGTCCCAAATTTGAAATTGTTTAAATTGAGTTTTTGAAGTCATAAATAGATTAGCACCATGGAATACCCCATGATATCCAAATTATATAATTTTCATAGTTAATATATGTGATTCTAAGATTTTAAAAAAATTTCCAATTGAACTTCAAACAAAATAAAACTAAAAATATGTTCATAAAAGATTGAAGATGTAGTCTTTTGTTTACATAATTTTTTCATTTAAATTTGAATTTAATAAATAACCAATTAAATTATCATTTTATAAAACATATTACAATACTTTTTATTAATTCTCCACTTTGCATTACACCATAAATTAATGCTCATAGTGCACATTATTTTCCACATTGTTTTCATCACATTAATTTAATTTTAATTTTTAATATTTTTTTTTCACACGGAAAAAGACAACTTTTTATTAATAGAAAAGCTAGGTCGAATATATTAATGTATATGGAAACATTAATATTAAAATGATTATTGTTAATTAGGACACATTAATAGTAAATTAATATTAATGGACTATATATACAATGGTTTTTTATGGACATATTAATGGATATTTTCAAATAGGATTAAAGCAATATTTTAAAAAGATTTAATAATATTTATTTTAATATTGATGACCATAATGGCAATTTTATGATGATGATTATTAATATCCACTGAATTTAACTTTGATTTATTGGATCTTGAAAAATGCTAGGAATCGCTTGGTTTTCTTTAGGCTTTTATTTATGTGCTAGCAAGGATTTAAACTAGAAATATTCTTGGTTTAACCACACTGGTGATGAGCTAAAATGTTATGAAGGTTAGTATTGTAGCAAATGTTTTGAAGTACAACCTAATGTGAGTGTAAGTTGCACATTCTAACATAAAGAAGGTTAGGAAGGTTAGTATTGTAGCAAATGTTTTGAAGCACAATCTAATGTGAGTGTAAGTGGCACATTCTAACATAAAGTGAGTGTTGTTACCTTACATGTTCTTGTTGATACCTACCTAGGTAATATCTCTAACAACATATAGTGATTGCTATCGCTCAACCAACCACTGTTATCCATCCTTGTCGCAATATACATGTATAGCGATAAGATGATTGTTTGGAAGACACATGTTGTGCTGGTATGACTTTGGCTGGTATAGTCACCATCCCTCTTCTTTATGCTAATGATATTGTTCTTATGGTGAGGAGTCCTTATGATCTTGACACACAACTGTAAACGACCAAGGATCTTTTCCATAGTATGGGTATGATAACAACTTCGAGTAAATGACTTCAGATAAATATGTCAAAATCATTCTTCATCACAAGCTTTTAAATGGAATTATAGCATTGAGAAAAGGATTAATGGAGGGAAAACATCTTTCCGATGGATTTAAAAATAGTTTTAAATCAGTTGACCTTTGTCTTTGGCATAAGAAAGAACTCATTTTTAAGTCATTTGTCACTCTCATTATGTGTTGTGTACCTAGAGAGATTGATGCAAGAGAGATCAACACATAGAGATTGTTAGCGCCTATGGAAACAAATGCAAAAATTGATCATCACCATCCATACATTTTGAGTGAAAGGTTGAGCTTGTTTGTGTCGTTTGGAGAAGAAAACGATGGAGAAAGGGTGAACAAATGTGCACCATCCATTCAACTTGCATATACATATATATATAGATATAACAATTTATATGTAATATGCCTTTTATGTATATATATATAGTGGACTTTCTAGGTTTTGTTGGTTTTCTAGATGAGACACATGACTTTATCAAAAACATGCCAAAGTTTGTAGGTAAGTTGACATTGAAAAGTTATAGAAAATGATGAAACAAATAGAGGTATTAAAAAAATAAAAATACTAGGTTTCAATTAGATTGAAGCCGAACTTTGTAACCATTGCAAGCATTCTCCTTGAATATGCCAACCTAACAATCCCACAACATAGTAAGGAAATCCATGCTTGTATAAAACAAGATAGATAGGAGGGTGATTTTTTGTGAGGGAATGAACTAAGAAATATTTACACCAAATATGACACTATGGATATTGCTCATACTATGTTTGAGGGCATGTCTCAAAGAGGCATAGTGTTCATCTCTATTGCCGAGAAATACATGATAAAAGTGAGTAATATATTAATTTTCAAAATTATGGAATTTTGAAACCCTTCGAACTAGAGTACATCTATTGATTTAACTATTTTCTATGTCACAAAATCCGCATTTATTGAATGTGAGCTAGATTATTTGTTCTTTTAACTTGCTTTAACATATTTTGTAAGGAACTGTAGTTTTAATAAGATAATGAGTTACAATGAACAATTGTATGTTCATTGTTACTAACTTAGATCAACATAAATTCTTAATTTAGACCATTAATATTTAATGTCAGTTTCTTTTAAAATAACTTACTTCAATGCCACTTTTTTCAAAATAAAATATTTCCTCTCACAATTGTAAAAACACTTCTACGTTGGTTTGCAGTTTACCGAAATATTGATTTTCAACCTAGGAGTGTTTTCCTTAAATTGGTTTGTGAGTTGTGCATCTATTCTAGGACAAGATATTGTTCTTTACTTCAATTGGGGCAATTGCTTTAAATTTGTCGTCTTTGATACAATCAATTAAGTTGTGCTTTAAAGTTATGTAGCACTGCCTTTAATAGTCGTGATTTTTTATTTAATTTTTTTAATCAGAGGAAAAAAAGTACTTCTGATATTCATTAGCATCAAAAAAGTATTACATATGAGCGATATTAGTAAAAAAACTGATAATTTGAAACTTTGAAAAAAACTAGACAGGTCCAATAAAGTGTATCCACATGATAACTAGGAGCGATCAGGAGTATTACAATATATCACAAAAATAACTTAGTCATCAAAAAAAGGATAGCTCCCCAAATCTAATACTTTGTCCTCCCAAAATTCTTCCTAGTGAAGAGTCCCTTCTGTACCATGCATGGCTTCCTTTGAGAGGAAATCAACCAACCTGTTTTGTTCTCTATAATAGTCGTGATTATTGGTGGAAGTATTATTTAATTGAAGTAGGGCTATAGTTATTGGGGGAGGGGTGTTACATGCATGGTAGGAGGTTTTTAGTCAAGAAACCGGATGCCTACACATAAGATAGATCAATGGAGCCACACATACAAATGATCAAATGTAGCTAGAAAATTGATTTGGGATAAATATATCAAATCTACCAAAACCTATGATTGTAGATATTTGATGGTGCAACACTACCGAGGTGTTGCAGATATTTTAAAGGTCTTGCAATAAGTTCAGGGTAGTGTTTGATGGTGCAACACTACCAAATCCATGGTTGAGAGGGTTTGATCTATTACAAGGTTTTAATCACTCTATAGTGGAATTTATTATTGTACCTTCTATTGTGTATTGCTTCACATCTGAGGAATAGTATATCTATCTATATTGCCATCCATATGCATGCCAAGTGAAGGAATGATCTATGAAAAATGAGTCAATGGTGACCCATGGCTATAGCTGAAATGGGAAGGGGGTCTGGAATTAGTAATTTATTAGTAGCAAGACATGTAGATTTCCCTTCTTCAACTTCTTACATTGCAATATCATCACATATTTTCGAGGCTGGTCACCTCGTTAAACAAATGGAAGAAAATATGTTCAGTGTTGTTGCGACATGAAATTTTACTTGCCATCTAGGCATGGACACTATTGTCCATTGTAAGATATTTTATTTCAATATGAAAAAAATATCAACCATGTATTAAGAACTATGATACATAGTCTAATTGACTCTTTTCAACAACAAATTCAATCATGTTCCAAAAATTATATATTGAAATTGAGGATTAACTAACATTTGCTAAGTTTTTAAAGCAAACCTTAAAATTTATAGTAGCAACTAAGATCATGCCATTTCTACCTTTATTTTATACACTATGTGTATTATTATATTAACCCAGAAGACTCATATTTTTTCTATTAGGGAAAAAGGGGAAAATGATGATTATGTTAATATATGAGAAAACATAATACAATGATGGAGTACAAGTAAAAAAGAACTCATTTCTCCCTAAAGGACAATATGAATGCCCCTAGGTCAGATGGTACCCTTAGATCAAAATCTCTCACATCTCTCCTAATGAAAATGTTTTCAAGTGTGAATAATAAGAAAACAAGAATGGATTATTGGGTAGATCACTTGCCTAAAGTTTACTACATTGACAAGCTTGAAAGATAGATAGATATTGTTTTCATAAACCACATTCTATACCTAATCACACTACATCTATACCTTAAGAAAGGAAAGCACATTTTCCGAGTACAAAATTGGGCATCTATAATCACATTTGGTACAGTAGGAGCAGAGATTAGAGATATAAAAGATGAATAATTCTAACAAGAATTAAATCAAATTTATTTTCCTCTTTTCAACCATTTCACTCTCCAACAACAACCTCTCGGCTTATTATTTCACCTTTTTGCGACAATTGCTAGTTTTAAATTACTATTCAGAAAGACTTTGAGGAAGAGGATGCTTGGTAATATAATGGCATGGATTTGAGTGATTGTCTTTTTATTTTAAACTGAGGCCAAGAATATTGTTCCAATTACTTTAAAGGAAAATATACACGGAAAAATATACGAAGCTGGAACTATTCCAGTACAGATACTTCAAGATCACGGAATCTACCACGCCACTCATGTGAATCACACGAAGTCATCCAAGCCATGAATAGTAGTGAAGATCAAGATAACTAAGGTGTTAAAAGATCTAAAAATTCTTTCTTGGACTCTATGTATCCGACAATTTAGAAAGAATTTTGATAATAATCTGTCGCTCATTCTCAAATCTCGAAGCTTTTTCATGACATCTTCTGAAATGCAAGTCACATGGTTTCATTTTTGGATTCTACTACTTTGCTCATCGTCATGTCTTTAATGAATGTATTTAAGTTCACAAAAGACGATCCTCCGGGGAGGACTGCGTTCCTTGCTGACTCCTTGAGCATCAGAACGTTGTCTCTCATCTTCTTTCCTTCCGACGTTCTCATCATTTTCCTCAAAACATTCTCAAACTCTTCTTCCATGACAACTTTGTCGTCATCCAGATCCACATCTTCAAAATTCAAGCCGATCTTCCACACCTCCTTGGCAAATCTGCAGTTGAGAAACTGATCAGCAAAATATGGGAATCCCACTAAAGGAACTCCCATGCTCATGCTCTCCAAGGTAGAGTTCCAACCGCTGTGTGTGAGGAACAATCCCACTGAAGCATGGACAAGGACTTTCGACTGTGGCGCCCAACTCACAAACATTGCGCGATCCTTTGTTCGTGCTTCGAAGCCGTCAGGTAAAGCAGCAGCATGGCCTTCAGCGAGATCCAATCGGAGAACCCACAAGAAAGGTTGTCCGCTGCCCTCTAGCCCCAGCGCCAGCTGCTCTAGCTGTTTCTCAGATTTCACAGCGATGCTTCCAAATGAAACATATATAACTGATTGCGGCTGTTGCATATCCAGCCATGTCAGGCAACTCTCCTCCTCCTCCCAGAGACTGCAGCCCGAAGCCCTTCCATCTAAAAAATTGGGAAGAAAAAGCGGTCCTATTGCCCGAGCAGGACATCCATTCAAAGAGAGTGCTGTTACTGCGTCCCTTCCTTCGAGCTCCTCAAACGTGTTTGCTAGTACGTAGTCCCCTTCACTTTGCTTCTGTGATTCATAGAGAAAGATTTTGAAGATAGTGTCGGATGGATCCTGAGTGCGATAGAAGGATAACAGATCGGTTGGCTTCAGTGGTGGTATGTTACCGGGAAGACAAGTGATGAGCTTCTCTGGATTTTTCGCTTCGCTTACTGAAGAAGTTACAAAGAAAGTATAGCTATTATGTTTTCATAAAAATAATTGATTGAAAGAATAGCTATTCAGAAATCCACATTCGATAACGAAACAAATTGGAGAGACATACGTACCATTTACTGGAATATGTCCCTCAGAAAGAAGGAAGTTGGCGTAGCATTGAGATATGGAGGCAGCAGCACAGAAAGGCCAGAAGATAACCCTCGGCACTTTCATATTGTTTGCCACTTGCTCAGTGCAAGACATTAAGGCGTCTGTGACGATGAACGTGATCGGTGGAAATGATGGTGATTGCTCCTCAGCGGTTCGAAGGAGGTCCTTCAACGCGGGTCCTAACTTTTGCACCGCTATAAATAATTCGGCCAGCTTGGAGGTGCGACCATGGTCGGGTGGTAAACCATCCGGAATAGACAGAAATCGAATTCTCGAAACTTGCTGCTCCGAATTGAGATCGTCTCCGGAAACAAGAGATTTAGCTTTCTTTGAAGCTTCCACCATGCGTTTGTGTATCCAGTCAGTATTGACAAAAGTGACAAAACATCCTCTAATAGCCAGCAGCTGGGCCAAATTCATGAGGGCATTAACATGACCCTGTGCAGGTAACGGCACAATCACTGCATGCGAAGCATGTTCCCCCTCCCCCTTTAGATTGAAGGAATCCATGTATTAATTAATATTCCCAGACTTTATTGGCTTCTCTTCCCTGAATCAACTACCAGAGTTTACTGCTACGGATTTGAGCTGCGAATCATGCACATTCTACAACGGATTATAGCCATTACGCTCATTTCTTATAATAGTCAAATATGCATGCGCAACGCAATGTAAAATTGAATGTAAAATTGAGCACGGCTACAAATCCTTCTATCCCCAAAATATCTACAGAATTAATGTGGTCCATTTCTGAATTGATATTATCCTCAAACTTGTTATTTATTTGTGATCAATTTATTGCTTTCAGCGAAGATAAGGATATGTAATGCTCTTCCACCTAAAGAGTCAATGTCATGAATCTATCAAATTTCCCAGCTAAGTTTTGGTTTATTGAGAAGATTTGGTTTTCAGGGAAGATAAGGATATGTATTGCTCTTCCACGTCAAGAGTCAATGTCATGAATCTATCAAATTTCCAGCTAAGTTTTGGTTTATTGAGAAGATTTGGTTTTCAGCGAAGATAAGGATATGTACTGCTCTTCCACAAGAGTCAATGTCATGAATCTATCAAATTTTCCAGTCAAGGTTTGGTTTATTGAGAAGATTTTAAAGATACGATTAATTATTTATATTTAAAATTGAATTACATATTATTTATATTTAAAATTGAATTAAAATCAATTATATAAATAATTCTGATCTTATTCTTTCTTCAAACTGTTCCATCACAATATTACATACTTTTTATCCAAAATAATACATTCCTACCATTCTCCACAAAATGTAACTATCATGGAGAAAATCTTTGTCCAAAAGTTATATTCCAATTATAGTTCGTTGCACCTAAATGATGGAGGGTTGATGTAAGTCTTTTTGACTTATTGCCAAAACTTAAAGTACCTAACCTTTTTGAGTTATGGCCGAATCTTATATAATTTTTTAGTACCTACCAAAGTAGGTATTTTAGTAATCGGCGGGGTCTTAAATCGAATTGACTGTTGTAAGATATCTTAGTTTGATTTAAATATGTATTATTTTAATTTTTTTTAATAAAAGTATATTTTTTAATTTTTTAAATATTTTATTTTTTTAAAGTAATGTATTTTAAATGTGTTATGATTAATTTTAATATATAAAATTTGTTTTCTATATTTATCAATATTTTAAAATTAATTTAAAATATTAAAATTATATTAATCGAGTTCAACATTCGACAACCTTGGAAATCTATAAAAGATAAGAACATAAAAAACACAATAATGCAAGAGATCATAACAAGAAATTAAAAAACACAATAATGCATGAGATCATAATAAGAAATTAAAAAACACAATAATGCATGAGATTATAATAATATATCTCGCTCACTCTAATAATACATGGGATCATAATAAAATACAGACAACTTATTCGCATCCAAGACGATGGTTTTCAATATTATATCACATATATACAAATTAATTATTAACCGTGACATGTCCACATGTTAAATATACGTCCAAAAATGATGGAAGGTCACTCATTTTAACCGAGACCATATTTGATTATGAAATGACATTATAGAATCTATATATATAAAGTGAATAGTTATTAAATTATATTTAATATATTTAAATTAGATTATTAAAAATAAAATGAAACTACTTAATGAGAGGTATATATGAAGATATAATGATCTCCAACAATGGAAGAAGTGAGTGTATTCTTGTAGACAATCGAAAAAGTGAGTATTCTTGTAGAGAGTGGAAGAAGTGAGAGTATTATTGTGTTTGTACGATTTAGGGTTTAGGGTTAGATTTCTTACTCATAACTTTTATGGGTCATGAGCATATGTTTTTGGTGGAGGGGGTTGGATTTTGTTTAGATGCAAAATCCATGATAATGATTATATACTTTATTTGAAGAGAAATTATATAATAGTTTTTAATATTTTTTATTATATACTTTATTTGAAGAGAAATTACATAATAGTATTTAATATTTTTTTAAAAATTGAGGAATTTATGAAACAACAAAAAAAAGTTGATGAAAATTTACCTTGAATCAATATTAAAGAAAACTTTGAAAACTATTGATTTCTTTATAATGATCAAATGCAAAAAGTCACTCCTAAAATAATTCCTCCTTCGTATATAAATATATTAAGTGGTTTTGTAATATAATACAAAACACAATCGAATTCTAATTTAATATATTGATGAACATTTCTGCATTTAGGATCTCATACATATTTTAATCCACGCATGATTGTATTTAGAAGAGCAAGGTGCTCTACAACCCATATAGAGGAGATGTTGTCAGATAAGGTAGCATAACATAACGTCACATAACATTACTTATCAAAAACAAAAAGTAAAAAATTGTGCATGCATTCATGACCTAACATAAATGCATACACCTAGTTGAAAGCACATGTGTTTGTGGGTACCCCCATCGTTGTTTTTTGACCAACAACTTCTCCATTCTAATACTTAATAACTTATTTTTTATTTTTGTTTGTGGAAACCCCATTGCAGCTTTTTCGACCACCAACTTGTTTATTCTAATACTTAGTAACTTATTTTTATTTTTATTTTTGAGATTTAACTTGATGATTTGGGACTCAACAAAAAAGTTTTTGGGTGGCATCCTACTTATGCAATATGTATTGATTTTAGGTTTTCAACCTCTAAAATTTTAAATAGTAGATACTTTTGAAAATGGAATAAAATAACATAAATATAAAATTTATGCACTCATCATGTGTTTGGTGCATACAGAAAAACCACATATTGGAACATATTAGCATGTACAAAGAGCAGAAAAAAATAAAAAGATCAAAGGCTTGTTGAACATTTTTATTATTAATGTGGTATTTTATAGTCATAGAAATATTTGTTTGAAATATATTTTTCTTCACTCAACTAGAGCTCAAGAATTTTGATAATTTAGTTGGTCATGAAAAATCACATATTTATCTCTTTTTCCTAATCATAATTATATGGGTTGTTCATGCCAAAATGTTGGATGCATGTAGAATTCAAACACCACTACAAGCATTTCCAGATAATAGATTGTAGAAGTTGGTGTAGAATGATAGAAAAATCTATGTGTACATAGAATTCAAACACCACTACAAGCATTAATAGATTGTAGAAGTTGGTGTATAATAATAGAAAAAGCTATTTCTAGATAATAGATTGTAGAAGTTGGTGTAGAATGATAGAAAAAAGCTATATACAGTGAAAGGTGTGTCTTCTTTTGAGCTAAGACTTAAAATTGAAATAAAATAGTCCTTAAAATAATTAAAAATTCATTAATATTAAAATAAGATATAAAATTATTTGTTTCCAAATATTAACATAAATTAAATATTCTAATTTTTTACATAAAAATAAATAAATTATAACTTAACATTTATTTACCTTCTATATAAATGACAAAAATGTTCAAGGTGTAGATATAAAACATTCAAATGATAACATAAATAAAAGGAAAAGAACATAAAAAAAAATTAAATTTATTTAATTAATTATCATCTAAAATGATTTTAGACTCAAGTAACAAGCTATACAAACCAATTACTATATTCCCTTAAGTGTAATCCCTTGGGGAAAGCATACAGGCCCGCTAACACAAAATATAGGTTATTATGTTTATGTTTGTAGATTTTAGAAATTACCTTTGGAAGGTAATCATAATTCAATAATGTTGGTAAACATATTTCTTCACTGTATACTATGGTTTAATTTATGATAATCATTTTAATACATTAACCAAATTTATTATTTTATGGTTTAATTTATGATAATCAATTTAATACATTAACCAAATTTATTATTTTAAGTTTGTTTACAGTAAATTAAAATGTTATGTATGTTATGTAGAAAGATGAACATACATATTTCTTCACTGTATACTATGGTTTAATTTATGATAATCATTTTAATACATTAACCAAATTTATTATTTTATGGTTTAATTTATGATAATCAATTTAATACATTAACCAAATTTATTATTTTAAGTTTGTTTACAGTAAATTAAAATGTTATGTATGTTATGTAGAAAGATGAACACGAAGAAGATACTTGGTAACATCATGGCATAGGTTTTAGTGATTATCTTTCTAAACTCAGGTCAACAATAACGTTCCAATTACATTAAAAAATACAAGGAAAAATATATCCAAGTCACATGGTAAGTCCACTAAAGTCCACTAGAAAATCATGTAGGATAATCCTTACATGCCATGTGTGAAGACTTAATCCAGAACATAGGTGATGTGGACAAACATAATCTTTGATATTAGTATGAATTAATGTAACACTTTGTACTTTAAAGGTTTTAATGTTTATAATCACAAATACGATAAAACCAGCATAGATCCATCTTAAACCTGTATCTATCAAGCACCGAGAGGGATCCAATTTCTTGAGGTGTATTTCTTTTTTAAAATTTAAACTCAAGAAATTTGATCTCTCTTGATTGATAGATCCGGGTTTAAGTTTTAAGTTTTTATTTTATAATCGAACATCTATTTTTTAATTAATTTTCATAATATTTTATTTATGAACCAACATGGATTTTTTTTAAAATACTTTCCATAATGTTTTATTTTATGAGCCAACATGAATTTTTTTAATTATTTTTAATTATTTTGTTACAAACGTTATTTTGTTATAAATGTTACATCACGTTACAACGTCTCCCCCATATTGGACTGTAGAGCACCTCGTTTCACTCGGTGCAAAAAGATTTTAGATTTTAAATATGATTAAAACCACCTTGTGGCTAATTACCTCACAAAAAAATGGACTCAAACTCCAACAAGGGCATTGATACAATTATAAAGACTCCCTCTAAAGGGGTTATATGTTATCTAATTGTGGCCTTTATGGATTTGGGAGAGCCTCCAAGGAAGGGGTGGGGTGGGGTGACCATGGATTTTTTGGAATTGATTGAGAAACATTTGTTGGTGTATAATAATAAAACATATATCATATTTAACATTTTGAATAATTTCTACAATTATTAAAACTTCTCTTTTTTACAATCCCTATAGCATTCCCACCACATCACTTTCCACTATCTGACCAATATGCTAAAACAACCCAATCCATCTACACCTTCGAGTGTCCCTTTTCTCCAACCTTATGTCTCAAGGAGACACTCTCATGAAGGCTTAGCACTTGTACTTAGGTGCCATGATTGTATATATAAATGAAAAAATAGTTATTGAAATTTGATTGATGGATGATAGAACAATATGTTCCATAGTCACATCCATGCAATAAGGCTCCACCTCAACATTTTTTTCACTTATCCTTGATTTCAATTTAGCCAATCAATTTTATTTCAATCAATTGAGTGTGAAAACCCTTGATCTCCCCACAATCATTGGGTGATGAATTCCTGCATGATCTTCCTACCTTGATACACAAAAGTGGCTTCTCTCTAGATCACTCTGTAATGAGGCCATATGCGATCGAAGGTAAATAAGAGGAATAATATGACATTGGGTGAGGAATTCATCCATGATCTTTCTACCTCGATACTCGAAAGGCGCTTCTCTCTATATCACTATGTAATGAGGCCATATGAGATAGAAGGTAATTAAGAGGAATAATATGAGTGAGAAAGAATATTTGTTTGGATAGATGGTTTTTCTATTACTACCTTTAAAGAAATCAAGAAATTTTGAGTGAGGAATTCATGCATGATCTTCCTACCTTGATACATAAAAGGGGATCCTCTCTAGATCACTCTATAATGAGGCCATATGAGATAGAAGGTAAATAAGAGGAATAATATGGTGAGAAAGCATATTTATTGGATGGATGGTTTTTGTATTAACACCTTTAAAGAACTCAAGAAACATGATCTACTAAGAATTAATTCTAGATTGAATCAACAATTAAAATGCCCTTGCTCCATCCACTTGGATAGGACCTACTCAACATTGACTGAAGTGCCCAATCACTCATTGATGGAATGAAATGACCAATACTAACCTGATGAAACAAGGAAACTAGGCAACTCCTCCCTATTACTAGCTCACCCAGATCTCCAAATTTTTTTTTATAGACTTGGGCAGAACCACTTTTAGTCAATGTGATCAATCGACTATTTTCATTGTATAATGTAATGGCAGGAACCCCATGAAATCCATTATCATGCCTTTTCTTTATTCAAAATTTTATTTCTCAGTTCTTTGTTTGCAAGTAGTTTGCTTCTTCCTTTGAATCATCTAAGGGGAACTTTACAACAATAAAAATGGTGATTTCCATGGAACCCAGCAAGCATGTATGCATTTTTTAGTAGATTTTCTCAGCGAGGGTAGATAAAAAAAGTATAGATTGGGTTAGTAAGGGAAGTTTTAGGATATAAAAAGTCAGGATTTCATGGAAGGTATGAAGGAAATGGAAAATGTTACAATGAAAGAGCTCTTCTCCTCCCCTTAAAGAACAATATCAGGAACCTTCTCCATACAATAATTGTGAGGAGTAGGGTTTATATATTTATCTACAATTTTTTCACATAGGGTATCTAGGGCCCCTAAATTTTCCACCGATGGGGACAAAATTGTGTAAGGAGCTAGATCTATAGGGTTTATCGTTTGTTTGTATTTGTATGAGGGATTCAAGTTATTTGTTTATTTTTCTTGTGTTGCATGGAGGAATTTTATGGGCACACTTTCTTGCCAAACAACCGAATATTTGAAACTAAAATGTTTCCTTTGGAACCAAATCATCAAACCCCAATGAGATTTGAACTTACGATATGAAGCTTATGATCCGTAAATGGTAGGCCTATGGCCTGACAGTCTCACCAACACAAATCTTTGCAGAAAAAAAATAATTAAATGATTTATTCTAGATGGAACACTACCCACATATGGTTGTATCTCAACAAATTAGTCAATCAAAACCACAGTCAACTCATTTACCATAGAAAAATGTTTTATTCATCATGCGACAATTTAAGATGACCAGAAAACGTTTTATTCATCCTCATGTTGTCTAATATGCACCCAATAGAAAAAGGGAAGTGTCTAGCATTGTTTGAGAACACCCAACAACCATGAAAATTCCCATGCATGTATAAATTCTCCCAGCACTCTTTAAATTCATCCAACACTCTTTAAATTCACCCAGGATTTTATTAAAATGCCATAGGCATCAACATAAGCACTCATGCATCATTTTACACATCCGAGCATGACTAAAAATGCCAAGGATGTATAAATTCGACCAACACTATTTAAATTCACCAAAGGTAAAATGCCCCAGGCATCAATAGAAGTAACCATACATCAGTTTACAAATCTATACATGACTAAAAACACCCCAACATATATAAATTCACCCAACTATGATAAAAAACGCCCTAGGAATAACTAGTTGTCACCGTGATTTAATGGTAGAGATTAAACACCATTATTGCATAAAATAGAGAGTGAACAATTGTGTCACAGCCATCAACCACCATTTTCAAATCATTGTATGGGGATTTTCTTTTATTTCTTAGAAGGTAAATCCAGAGGGGTGAGCTATACACCGAGACCGTGCATTGTTACTCACTCATAAATACAAAAATCGCATATGGCAATGGCTCAGAAACCCTTTTGTTTTTCATTGACATGCTCTTTGACCACTTTGTCCACCATTTCTCAAGCAAGTTAACCACTTCAAGCTATTATTGTTGCTACTGTCATCTTCCTTCTTTTCCTCCTCTCATTCTCCCCAGTAATGAATCCCCCCCCATCTTCTCCAACCTTCAAATTTTTTTTATTTGGTTGGTCTTGGAAGGAAAACCATCACAATGGTTCGTTTGAACTTCCAAGGAGGAATTGCACTTTTCTCAATTTGTCAAACAATTTTAATGTTTTAACAAATTATTACAAGAGAGGTATTCATTTATTTATTTATTGAGGATCCAATTCAAACATACTTAAAACTTGAATTTTGTAATACATCCATGCCAAGAGGTGATTAATTGAATCCTGTGAAGCTAAATCCTACTAGATATGGGATATTTTTGTATTGAAAAATGATGAACATGCTATGAATGGCTCAACTATTTTGAATGGTAAGTACTTTCATAGGAGAGAAACCTATAAGGATATATACATTATTTGCATTAGTGTTTTGGGTATCATTTTATTCTTATGGACAATGGACCCTTCCTCTAATTTTGTAGATTCTCTTATTTATTTTTCTATCTTGGATAAGGATTTGACTTTGAGTATGAATTAAATTTGAACTTTCCTATGAGGTCGAGGCTTGTTCTAGGCAAAGGAAAATGCTTCTCCATAATGGAATACATCTTCTACTTCACAAAAAATGTGTTGCTACAATTATAGTTGACATAGTTGACATAAGAAAAATATCTAGGCTCTGGTGTATAATAAACCTTTAGTGTTATCTATCCATATTTATAATGTATTCCATATTAAAGGTTGATAAGTTGTGATTTTCTCAATAGATATCTTCCATGTATCTGACCTCCTATTTTCATGAAATGAGTAGTTGTCAGTATAAGAAAGGTCCCCTACATACAGAACAACCTGCCATTTTGATTTCAAATAGTATTGAAAGGTCTTACTTATTTTAATGGAATGACAAAGACTACTGCAGAAAGAGATATTGTTCTTAGTTTTATGTCAACAAACCGAAAATAAAATAAGAAAAAAATAAATATAAAATTAACATGGTATTTGTGGGGGATTAGATCTTCAATAGAAGTAGAATATTAGTGAACCATTATTATTGAACTTGTTTGATATTTAATGGATGAACATTTCTATTTTATATACGGTTACAAAAATGTAAATATTTGATCTAAAATATTTAAGTCCTTATTCAGAATAATTTTTTCATAATTTGAAATACTTCAAGACCTAAGAGATGCCATTACCCTAAGCCAAAAAAGAATTCCATGGGTAAAATTTTAAGACCCATTAAGAAAAGGGCAAGACAAAACTAATAGTTCTACAATTTTGGATGCGGTAGATTAGAATGGATAAGTGTAGAAACAAATTTCATAAAAATTGGAAAAAGAGGGATAATACAAGGAAAGTTAGTGATTTCAATCCCAATCCCTCTGTTTGTTCCATTTTTTAGGTTGTCAATGTTAGTTATATATGATATAAAGATTCAATGTGAATGGAAACAAAATTTAAAGACAATTCAATCTAGATTCTATACAAAGTTTAAGGAAAATCATATATTATATTTTTCTTTACATTATTTAATTACAACTTACAAAACTGCATGTAGCATCATTGAACTTCATTGTTTCCATCCACAACTAGGGGCATACTTATCAGAATTTGTTGTTTGGATCTTTAGCAAACACTTTCCCACTCTATCTCTTGACAATCTTTGTCTCACAAGTTGTTTCCCTTTTCTTTCCAACATTAAATGTCTAACACCATTAATAATAACAAGAGAAAAATAGCCTTTTCAAGAATGGAGTTTTCCCACATCGGGTTTATTTAAGATATTTCTTGTTCTCAATAGTCACTTGTTAATGAACAAAAGGTTATTGACTTTCGATTCACAGTGCATATTATTAAATAGTGAGATTTATGTAAGTGAATCAATTAGTCACACGCCTTCAATAACATATCACAATGGGATGACCAATTGTTGATAGCAAAAGAGGCGATTTCTAGCATCTAACCTTCATTGTCATCATATCCAGTCATTGATTGCAAGTAAGAATATCGAGCTTCATCATTCAACAATTTAGAGGCGGACTCTTATATATTTTATACCATGCATGATCCTAATAAGTGTTTGTTTCTAGCATTCCATTAAGGAAGAACGATAAAGTATATGTACTCTAATAATCCTATTAGAATGCACTTGACTTAGAATATTAATTTTGAATTGGTGGTTAAATGAAGTGCTTGAGTTATTAATTCACACCTACTTTTCATCAAATAATGTTTTCCACCATTAACATATACATCTCTCTCAACAAATATCTCATTTATATGTTTTTTCCACACATTTTGAATACTAAAGTATATATTATTTCTGCAACCTTTATGAGTAACGTTGGTGCAAGTTTATATAAAGTATACATCTCTTGTTTTTGTTAGTGTTCAGTGTTTTGGATTCTATTAAAAGACTACAACTGATACTATGTGCATCGCCTTGGATACAAGTGTTAAGTGAGTAAAATTGATGGGAATACATAACAATATTTATGAATCATCTTGTCTAATGTCAAGTGCACTGCAACTTTTACGACTATCAAAGGAGGAAATTAAATTGAATGATTAGAATACAATTAATTTGAATTAAGTCTGTCTCGTACTGTTTCCACTCTCTATGTTTATGTTCTCACTTTAGTCAAAGAATAAGCACAAAATTCCATTACTATTCTTGAGATAAAAATTAATAACAAAATAAAGTAGAAAAAACTTATATTTACACATAACGGCTTCAAAAAACCATCATACTTGCTATAAATTTGCAGAATTTTAGAAAATTGAAAATGTCAGCTTGAGTTGTGAATCAATATTACTAAATAATCTCCAAAATGAATGTCCTCAACTATATTTTAGAACTATTTCCCAGATCAATTTTCCAGGTGTTACATCTAAAAACTGGCACTATTGGAGTTAAGAAAGAACAACTAACCAACAATTAATTACAATAATAGATATTATTGTGTAGAAAACTTATCTTCACTTTACTAGTGAATACTTCAAATTGTTACATTGACTACCTTATGAACATCTCCAACCTAGTTACAACCAAAGCTCCAATTGCTTCTGCTTCTTGCAAAAGTATTGTACATTTTGGTGTATAAACCAAATAAAAAACCATAACATATGATGATGCTAGGGAGATTTATCTGGCGGTGAATCTGAAGAAAAATTAAGGTTCCATTGTACACTACCTCATTGAAGTCGAGATCTTACAAGTGTTCCCAATGAAACCACTAATCGAGTAAGGAGAAGTCAAGGTGAAATGATAGAAGTTATGAGAAATTTAGATGCTCCTTCAAGGTTGATCATAATGCTATAGATCACAGAAGAAAGGACATGATTTCTAATTTGTCTAGCTATTATACATCAAAAGAAAATGTAGAAAGCAACTCTTTAGCCTTAAGGTGAAGCTCATTGAAGGAGAGAATTGGTACTGGAAATTTCAATGAGACTTTTATCAATAAGTTTCTATTAAACTAAACAGATTCAAGGTACTAGACTTCCTCTTCAAAGAGAATATGCCACATAAGCTAATGAAATAATGGAAACAATTGTTCCTTCCCGTCATGGTGGGAAAGATCTAGTTATAGTTATTTTGATGGATTTTTAATGACCATAGTTTCTAAATAGGAAAACCCAACAAATTCATTTACCAATGAATCTTGCGTCTTTTTAGCTACATGTTCAAGTTGGACCCTCTCTTTTAGCTTTAGTAGGATATGATCCAACAAATATTTGAGGCGTGGTCATGTAAGGTTCCCATTGATAAACACAAATTGGATACCTAGTGGACAAGTTTGCTTCCTATGCATCTAATAAGTTTCCTCATGGTCCTCCTCCTCCTTGATGGACACTGTATGTACCAAACCCTTGGATGGGTACCCATGTAGACTTAGAAGATCTAACTAAATTTGACAAATTAGGTGCATCAAGATCATATCATGAAGAGGAGGAAGTGCATTACAATTAGGCAGGTTCTGGCATAAAGTGGATGAACATGACACTCTATATGGACATGCTAGAGGATTGGATATGAAGGGTGTAAGGGGTTATCATGTGGGTCATTCTAAACCACATTTGGAAAACCATGGAAATAATCCTTCTCCATTGGAACCTACAAGTGCAACTCCTGCTCCTTACTTGAGAGGCTAGAAGAAGATTGTTAAGGATGGAAGAGTAAAATAGATTTAACTGTGCATTAAAATCCATTTAGGTTTATGGATGATGATGCAATAGATCCTAATTGAATGTCAATGTCTAGAAGTAATTTTGTAAGTAGTTCCACTAGAATTAGTGAAATTATGTGGACTAGGGAATCTATAAGGGTTTTGAAGTTGCCTAAAGAAAAAAGAGGTAGAGAAAAGGGTAACAATAATGTAGAGTTTTCAAATACATAGTAGAGAGAAACAATATCCTCCTATGGGAAGTCAAATAGTTGATGACGGCCTAAAACCACAAGGGATTTCCCAATCATTGGAGATGAAGTTGTTAATTAGGATTTGCATTCATTCATAGTTGCTAATGTAGATTATTTGAATCAGGGACCATTATTCATGACCTCTACATAGAAGAAAGTTACCCATACCACCGCAAGATTCCGAATCAAATTTTCTTGCTCATATGATAGAGATAAACATAAGACTATTTTATTTAGCATCACATGTTCAACAAACCTCATGTCTTTCTATGAATTAGGGTAATCTGGATCTTCTAATTTAGTTATCCTTGGTGGTAATTGTCAGGTGCCCATTTGGGCAGATAATTATATTAGTTGTCACAAAATCAAAATATAGTAGAAATGAACACAAATATAGAAGAGATAGGTGTGAAATCACTTCAAATATCATTAATTAAATGTGCATATATACAAATGAGATGACCATTGGGTTCAAATTCCCAAGTGTTCTCTTGGAATCCCAAAGACTCTTGATCTTCCCTTAATGAATTATGGTCTTCTTTGCACGTGAATGGTGCAAAATAATCCTAACACCAGGGATTAGGCTCCAACAAATCCCTCCTTAATCCAAAGGATGTATATGAGTCCAAGAAAAAGGAGAGAGATGAATAAATGGAAGTGGACAACTATCACATGCTGAACATTTCCATCTTAACAATCCTTTTACAAGTAAGGTAGATAGAAGCTTGCACTACCTTCTGCTAAATACAAGATATATCTGAAGGGATGGTTTTGGTTGACCACCAACCAAAAGGTGCTAGCAGAAGCTCAAATATTCTACTATATGTGTGGTTTAACGCTGACCACAAAGTCTAGAACTTGGCCACAAAACTTGCTTAGAGGTTATCTGGAACTTGGCTCGAAGGATTAGAGGTTCTGGCTGGAATGGTGGTTTTAGGATGACCACAAACCAACTGGAGAGCTGAAAAAAGGAAGTGCGCAGCTACAACTTACTGACCATTTCCAACTTGACACTCTTTTTCCAAGTTAGCTATAAGCTTGCACTATCTTCTACTAAATGAAGGTGCTCTCGAAACTGGTGGTTTAAGGATGAACACCAACTTTGGAGCTAATTCAAACATTGCTCTTCATAAGCTCACTTGTTCCATATCACTTGTACTCTCTTGCTTGTTACTGATGGTCTTCATTTACCCCCTGTCAGGAACAATGTGAGGAGAGGAGAGTCTCATGGTGTCACAACTAGAAACAAAACACATGTGTACTCTATGTCATGGTTCTATTCTGTCTTCAGAATACATGCATCTTAGAATCAGGAATATCTGAATCTGGTGGCCTCCCAAACTCATTGGGGCTGAGGATTGCTTGATATGACTTACATGAGGAAGGTTGTGAGTGTTTATTGTTAGGAGGACAAGGATTCGAAACTTGAAGCCTGACATCATGTTTCCCCCTGTCAGGTACAAAGTAACAAACAATACAATAAGCTTTTGCAAGTTTCTTTAGCTTCACACGCCGATTTGAAGAATGGTATCGCTTTCTGCAATGTTGACAAGGATGAAGATCAAAGCACTAATCGTCCGCATGGCCAACTCGGTCACAATGTTGGAATCTGGAACTCTAAATAGGTTGTACATATGACATGATTTCTTTGTTTTCTGGAAGCTCATGGGAATCATCTTCAAACAAAGGGTTATTATGAACAAGCACTAGTTCAGAATGTTGATTCCTGTGTTGTGCATCTTCCTCTTTGGATTTCAAATTCTGCAATTGATTGATGATAGTTTGGAGTGTGTCTTTATTGATTTTGATTGAGTCTTGTGCAACTATATGTACTAGAGCATTCAACAACTCTAATGTTTATTCTGAATGATGTTGAACTTCTCTCATTTTTGGAGCAGCTGTAGCAACAAGCTGCAAACTTGCTTGGATCCTTCAAGTGGGCACACCAAACTAATATCCAATATTCTCTACTTCTAACAATTAGCTACAATTTATCTTCGCAATGATGTAGGATAAATGATGGCTAGAGAAAGAGTTATCAATCTTGCACAATGCATTTCAAGGAATTATGTGCACTATGCAGGTCTACATAGACATTCTACAACACCATTAAATCAATTCCACAACACTATTATACAATTCTACAAGTCCAATTCTACATCACTATGCAAATCAATTTTGTAGCACTCTTAGAAGCAAATTCTATTCCTCTTACTGGTCCTTGCAATTTTAAGAGTGTTCGGGAAAACAAATATGTGTAGGTCTATAACAAATTTTCTTCTAAGTTTGTGCACGCCATACAATTTCTACAAACACTATACTGCTACTGCAATCACTGTGTTATTTCTGCAACACAGTCTTTGATTTACAAACAATCATACACATATGTGATATCTAAGCATAAAATGATAGGTTAACCCTCCAAGGTTATTAGTACCCAAATACTAGTTTAATATCACCAAAACTTTTGGAAAAATGCTAGGTATCAAGTTAGGGTTTCATATCTTTCACCCACATGAAATTAGAGTTTTGTACATACAAAGTTTCACCCTCGGGAATATAAATGTATCTTTCAAATAACGCCAATTTCATTAAATTTGGAGATATTAGGCAAATTTTGGACTAAGAAAGTGTGAATTTAGACTTTGAAAGTGTCAATATCAACCTTTCTAATGTGAAAAATTAGGTTATGAAAGTGGCAATATTGTCTTTGAAAAATGTGTTTTTCTATTCGAATAGTGTGTTTTTTGACTACTTATGGGTCATAAAATTGCAGTTTTTTTATTATGAAACTATGAATTTCAAATCAAAAAGTGTGAATTTCAAATAAAAAAATACAAATTTTGATTTGAAAAGTGTGAATTCCAAATCAAAAAATGCAAATTTTGATTTGAAAAGTGTGAATTCCAAATAAAAAAATGCAAATTTTGATTTGAAAAGTGTGAATTTCAAATAAAAAAATGCAAATTTTGATTTGAAAACTACAATTTTCATTTGGAAATGTGCAATATTCAATGGTGAAAAGTACAATGTCTATAATATTCAATCATTGTTTGAATAGCAAGTTTATCAGTTATGGTTTCTTTTTTGATACATGATCAAGAATATCTAGCTTTTTACATATATAATTTTAGTAGTTTCCAAATGAGGCTGGAATTCTCTGTGTAATATGTATAGGGACAGCTTACTTACACAGTAGTAACCAGTAAATGGTGTATTCTGCATCACAATGGTACTTTTCCTCAAATTCCTAGAGGCTCGTGGACGTTCCAGATGCTCGACGTTTGCTTTCCCAACCAGGTTGATATACCGACTAGAAGGATTGAACCAAATATTAATTTGTTGGGATAAGATCACATCAAAGGATATCTGTAGGAACATTCATCCCACTCTCAACACTATGCCCTATATGTTCTCGTTGTGCCCTAATTGCTGCAAGGTCCTTCTCGTTTATTCTAATTTTTTCTCCTATCAATCCTACCCTTGGTGACCATGCCCATATGATGTTATTTACATCGATCATCATATTTTCTTCTGCACCAAAAAGCCATTGTTTCTTTCTATTTAAGCATTTTTTGTACAAGACCTTCAAATCCTTCGATGCTCCTATTGGATTCCACCATTACACCTCTACTTTGTAAGACCCAAGAGTACTAGCATTTGAATCCTGATAAATATTACCAATCTCCCTACCCAACCATATTACACAATCTAGCTTTGGTGATTGCACAATGACCATTTGGCCCTTTACAACATCCACTCTTGGAATGAATTCATCTATAGGCTTGTTGCATACTGGTCCAACATAACAATCTTGCAAAGCAGGAACATTTTCCTTCAAATAGGAATCCATAATTTCATGTTCACATCTTTTTGGTTCACTACTATGAATATCATGGCTTGTCGATGGCCAAAACTTAGTTCATGACTGATCAACACTCTCAAAGGGACTGCCCAAATATTTATATATAGCCTCCCAATAATTTAACATGGGATGCCAAAACCGTTCACCTCCCTTCTCAATACCTCAATTATAGAATGAAATATATGTTTCTATTCCTTTTTTTATGTCGACAATGTATGAAGGTATTTTTGATTGCATATTTAATAACCTTGGATGCCGCATCAGCAATTATGCGCTACCATCTGGAAATGCCCGCCATAGATGAATAGGAGATGACCAAGCTTCATCCCAAAGTGATGCCTTCCATTGCATGACAGGAATGTTATCTATGAGCTGAAATTTTAAAAAATGGCATTTTTTGATACCAATGATTTTGACATTTCCATCCAAAAGGTGGGGTGTCACAAAACTCTTAAAATCGTAAAATTCATCAATTATATAAGGGACATAGAAATTATGATCTTCACATGTCCTATACGTATCCATAATTTTCAAGATTGAAAATATATCCTTGCACATTAGCTTTATTGATAAACTTCCATAAGTTCCATCTATGTATTCATGGGTGTGTCCAACTGGGAGGAATACAACTTCAACTATCTCGAACACTCTCCTTGTTGTTAAAAGAGATAAAAATGCAAATACAGAGCGGTTTTTGTTATCGCCTGAACAATTATCCATTTTCAATAACAATATGGGTGGTATTTTTCTATCTGGCATGCATTGATTAGTACCAGCAACACACAATACTTCATGTTGCATTACATCTTGTTTGTATATTACACACTTTTCATATGACTCTAATTGCAATAGAGAATTATGCAATTGGTGCTTAGATGTTCTTCCTTTGTAGAACAAATCACCATATTTATCAACCACTGGTTCTTTAAGACTCTTCAAGCATTTATCCAGGGATGTCACAGTGAAATTCGATCCCATCTCTAAAATTGAGAGGTTGAAATGGGAAAAAACCCCAGTCTTGTGCCCATGAGTCAACATTCCAATCAATGATATGGGAAGATTCATAATATTACTAAAACCATTTTCCTTCTTACCCATCCTTGGAATGGAAGTCTTTGAATTATCCATTTTTTCATGAACAATACTCAGAAAAGTCTTCGGATTTTTTTCTGAAGCTAATCTGTGAGAATGATATACTTGGAAACAACTTGCAATATATTTATTATGAGCTCCCTGATGTCCTCGGAACCTTTCCACCTCAGCTAGATTAGTGGTCCCCTTAAGTCTATCCTGTATTGTAATGCACCCATTACACGTTGCAAATGAGTTTTATTTAGAAATTTTAACATCTCAAAAATCTTCTCTCACCACCTTGCTAAAGGAGGATTGTTATACTGGAGGAAAACCAATAATTTTGATTTCTTCATTTTCCATTTTTTGCAGAAAACCATGGGACATATTAGATGGAAATAATTTCAGGGTTGTACTGGTTCTATCTTCATTGATTAATGGTGTAATATGTGGAGATTTGTCTGAATTCTCTTCTATAATTTTATTAATAGTAGCTACTAGTGTAACAGTGTCCGCCCTAGATTTTTCCAAGCCACTGTTACCATCACAACTCTCACATCACCGTTCAAGAACATGCTTTTATAATTGTAGAAAGTGCACATTTTTATCCCATGGCATTTATACCATGCATTTTGACAAATGTCTATTGTGTCTAATATCATTGTAAACATGCTTCTTTTATGTCATCTCCTTCTTTGGAAACATAAGCATTTGATACCATAGAATTTATAAGATACCGTCTTCTTGAATTTCCATTCATACTATGAAATTTATTCTCACATTCAATTATCGATTGAAGTGAAATTTTTGAGATACAAAGATTTGGGCAACAATGTTCAGTGACAATTTTTGAAAGGAATGCACCCTGATCAATTCCAAGCCTGTAAGGTACTGATCTTGAATTTCTTTCAGAAATGTTAGCTACAACTTTCCTCTTTATGAAATTGTATGGCCTTTTTCCATTACCTTTAACACCTGTATATTCACAATGGGGAGTACCTAGAAGGACCATCTGTAAAGGACATTGTTCAAAAATATTCCAAATGTTGACCATATCTTCGTCTATGTTCTTTTTTAGTATAACATCCAAAGGAACATCATTTAGGTTAAACAAATGGTTTGCATGCCATCTTACAATAGATACTTCAAATACACCAAAATCCTCGCAATTGCAGAAGACTTTATGAATTAAAATACCAAACTCACCAACATCTAGTGGTTTGAATTGTACAATCTCTCCTTCAGAAATAGTTGACACTATTACTTATGCAACATAATGTGGTTTTAAAGAACATTGATGTATCAAATTAGCTTTATGTCCCACAAAATTGATATTGTGATTTTCTCTTAATACTTTCAAAGTAGTTTCATATTGATTATTGTTGAAATTGCTTTCAACAAAAATCAATGTTTATGTATTAAAATCTATGATACTTTTAATCGACCATACAAAAAAACCTCCACTGCTTAATCCTGGACAACATGCCATACAAGAAAACAACACTTCATCTACCAGAATACCAAAGGAGAAGTCACCCAAAAACGTTCCCCAAACAAAATCAATCCCACTCACATTTGTTACAAAACTAATGGAAATGCAATCCTTGCATTTTGAACACTTATGTAACAACTTAATTTTTCTCATAATAAAAGAAGATTTATTCTCAGTTGTTACGATATGTCCTACACTCGTCGAAGTAGTATCTGGTATATCATTCACCTCATTCTCGTGAAGCAAAGATCCAATGTGGTTAACGATCTCAAATGCAGACCATTGAATATAACCACCAACTGCCTCTCATAATGTATCTGCACCTTCTGATGGATAGGGAAATTGAAGACTTGCATTTAAATTATTGGTAACATTTACAGTGATACATCCATCATGAATGCTGATATTATGCAATATTTTTCTTTCAGGAAAAGAGATCCCTTCAACAACTTTCAATCCATTTAGAAGAAGGTCCACACATTGTTGAGAAACAAAATCCATTTCAGAAGTGATTTCTGAAATATAAAATAACAGGATACATTGTTGAGAACCAAAATCCATTTCAGAAGCGATTTATGAAATATAAAATAATGACAAAACATTAAAAATAATATTATTTTAAAAAAATAATTATTTTTTCCACTAGTATATATTATCAAAAATAAGAAGGGTCGACCGGCCCTTTGTTTATGAGAGAAAGGTAAAAATATTTAATCCACAAAGTCTAGGCCGTCAATTCCCGAATTTCAAATTCTGTTGTAAAAAATAGAGATCCGGGCATCAGCTAAGTTGTAACATATAAAAAAAAATTCTCCCGACTTCCGTTTTCTGACAAGAAGGATCGGCGGCCTCTTCGTTTAGTAGATAATTGTGAACACCTATATCCAGAAATTCCCTATATCCATAATGGCAAACACAAGAAGGATCGACCGACACTTCTTCTAGTCAAAAAATATTATGAAAAGAATATTGGGAAGAAGAAGGGTTGGACGACCCTTCATTTATGAGGGAATTGTAAAAATATTCAACCTACGAAGGTTAGGCCGTCAATTCATGTATATTCAAAATGGTGAACTATGGAAGAATACTTAGCACAATAAGGGTCGACCAACCCTTCATTTATGGGAGAAATGTAAAAAATATTTAATCTACGAAGTCTAGGCTGACAATTTCTGACTTCCGAATTATGCTATAAATAGTAGGGATCTGGACATCAGCTAAGTTATAATATATAAAAATGTTTGTCCCACCTCCATTTTCTGACAAGAAAGATCGGTCGCCCCTTCGTATAGTAGATAATTGTGAACACTTATATCCAGGAATTTCCTATATCTAGAATGGAGAACACAAGAAGGATTGACCGAACCTTCTTACAGTCTATAACTATTATGAAAATATTACTTGGCAGAAGAAGGGTCGGTCGACCCTTCATTTATGAGGGAATTGTAAAAATATTCAACCTATGAATGCTAGGCCATCAATTCATGTATATCCAAAATGTTGAATAGTGGAAGAATACTAAGCACAAGAAGGATCGATAGACCCTTCTTACAGTCTAGAACTATTATGAACAAAATACTAGGCACAAGAAGGATCGACTGCCCCTTCATTTCTGAGGGAATTGTAAAAATATTCAACCTACAAAGGCTAGCTTGACAATTCATGTATATGCAGAATGGTGAACATTGGAAGAATACTGAGCACAAGAAGGCTAATCCAACCCTTCATTTACGAGAGAGAAGTAAAAATATTAAATCTACGAAGGCTAGGCCGACAATTCCCGTCTTCTGACTTCCGCTCTAAATGGTACGGATCTAGAAATAAGGTAAGTTATAACATATACAAAATGTTTGTCCCGACTTCCATTTTCTTATAAGAAGTATCGGTCGCCCCTTCGTTTAGTTGATAATTGTGAACACCTAGATCCAACAATTCTCTATATCTATAATGGTGAACACAAGAAGGATCGACTGAACCTTCTTGCAGTCTAGAACTATTACAAATAGAATATTGGGAAGAAGAAGGGTCGGCTACGCCTTCATTTATGAGAGAATTGTAAAAATATTCAATCTACGAAGGCTATCCTGTCAATTCATGTATATCCAAAATAGTGAATAGTGAAAGAATACTGAGCATAAGAAGGGTTGGAAGACCCTTCATCTATGAGAGAAATGTAAAAATATTTAATCTACAAAGGCTAGGTCGAAAATTCCCGACATCCGACTTACTCTGTAAATAGTAGGGACCCAAACATTGTCAGATATATGGATCTAACTAAACTATCTTACCTATCTATGCAAAAAAATAATATATCAACACTAAGTATAGAAAGAGAACAAGAGAAAAGAGTACACCAGATATACATGGTTCACCCAATTGGGCTACGTCCATGAGAAGGTAGTTTGAACTATTATATCTAGAATATCTCCCTCAAGCTTACAAGAGAGCAATGCCAATAACCCCAATACAATATAGCAGTACTTGTGTGAATAAGTAAAGATCATGTGTGTCACTATGATTTGACTCCCTTGACTCTATTATATACTAAGAGATGAGGAGGAATTACTATCACATATTACATGTGGGATAATATAATTCTCCATAATAACATCTCTTTATATAATAATGAATATCAAGAGTATATTTTACCATAATGAATATGAGATATAATGTATTACTCTTTTACATAAGATTGTGGATATCTTCCGACATAATACAAAGACATTATTACCTTCCAAGGAGTATAAAATATTCTAACACTCCCCCTTAATAATGGCTGGGAGAAAATCCCACTAACAAAGGAAGGAAGGAGTCATTATTGCTCCTCTTTGACAAAAACTTCCAGAAGAACCAAAGCTGAAAATAAGAACACTTCGGCTGATGGAATTTGATGAAGAAAAACTGCTTCTCACTGACCCATAAAATTGCACACGAACTAGGTTGTATGATTAAATACCCAACAATAAAATGTCAAGAACATGTGACACAATCCAACAACAAAGTGCCTAAATCACCACAAGAATCATCACAACCATAACTGGTAGAATAATAACTCTGATATAACATCCACACCAATGTACAGATACCTTTTGACGGATGATACAATAGAACATGTGGCTAAGAACACCACAACAATGTGCAAAATACCCAAATGGCCAATAGACATGTGGATAGCAAACATTCTTCCAATCAAGATGCAATATAAATATCTGTAGAAGACTTCAAACATTGAAGAAACAAGACACCAATGATTTATACATCGAAAGTGATATCATACAAATGAACATCATGACTTTAGCAATAGAATATGGTGCTTCATTATTTATGGAAACATAAACAGAGAACTTATCTACACAAGAACTTCCAAGATTAAAACATACAAAGATCATAAAAATAACATTGCTCATACAGAAATGAAAATGATTATATACCAAAGGTTAGCAAACATCATATAAAATATGACAACATGATATGATCAAATAAAATATTAACTTGAAAATTAAGGAAAATGAAGTTACAACTTTTACACATTAAGTGTCATCCACAACATATAAATAGTGAGCACAGAAAATGATAAATATTAGATTTCTTTTATAAAATTGGTCAAGAACAAAATAAACATGACATGATTAAGCATAAACAACAACAAAAAGAAAATTTAGTCATTAAACATTATAAGAAGAACTACTAGATGACAACAACAGAGGCACTTAAAGATACTTGCGATTCATCATAATCTCTCTTTTTAGCTTTAGCCATTAAACGTTTCAATTTAAAGCAATTCTTCTCAAAATGATTAGTGTTACCACAATTCTTGCAAGGATCATACACTTTCTTCTTCTTACTATTTTCATGAAGAGATTTATTAGTATGATTTGAAGTGTGTGAATTAGGACCTTTAACATTATTAAAACTGTTAGGATTATGTGCCATAAGAGCCATAGTAGGTGAGACTTTTCCTGAAACAATTAACCTTTCTTGCTCATTTATCAATCCTTCACAAAAATCATCAAAAGTAGGTTTCATGGTATGTGAAGACAATTCAAGAGCTCTATTCCTAGTTTGAATGAACATATCAAAACAAGATGGCAATTTTTGTTCTACAAGAATTATAAGAGTAGTGTTTGTTTTCTTGTAATATTTACCACATTTATTTAATTTTTCATTTAAGTTTTTCACTTGAGCAAGATATAATTCTACTCTTTCAAAGTTAGTAGGATTTAGCTCAAAAATATTCTTTTCAAGGTAATAAGCAGAAACATCATCAGATTTATCAAATAAAGAAGCAAGAATTTTCCATACCTCAATGGGGTTGTCTTCTGCCTATACTTACCTGAAGACTATTTGAAACCATTTGATCAATGAGCCCTCTTACTTGACCACATTTATCTTCCCATATAGCCAAAGCTTGAGCATCAACAGGTTTTGTGTGTTCACCATTAACAATCCTCCATAGATTCTTATTTCTGAGAACACCAATCATTTTTCTCTTCCACACAAGATAGTTAGGACCAACAAGTTCGGGAACAAAATCTACTTCTGAATTCATAATGATAGAAATATTAACAAGAAACCCAAATGCTAGAAATGACAAGAAAAAAAGTGAATAGTGGAAAACTTAAATACTTTACCATACTGATATGAACTTGCAGAAACACAGTTAGAAAAACAGTAAAGGAAAAGAAACTTTTACTTATATCCATTTTGAAAAAAGTGCAAAGAAAAGCCCCTTGCGGGTCTGCTAACAGGAAACTATCAAATACAAAATGATACTCGTGAGTTCTCCATGACAAAGGTCGTGGTTACTCGTGGGTTGCAGTGTAATGGAGTCGTGGCTACTCGCGGGTCTCTGTACTGTAAAGTCGTGGTTCTGCCAAAGCATTTGTGAGATCAACACAGGAAGGGTTGCAAATAAACTGAAGTAAACACAGGTTTGGCAGTGGACCAGTCGCAAGTATACTGAAGCATATGCGAGTCTGCGCACTAACAAACCGTGAGTCTACAGTGTATTTTTGGGTTCGTAGTAGGGACAATCACAGTTAACCGCGGGTTCTACAAAGAAAAGTCGCGAGTGTCAAGTTTAAGGACAAAAATAGTGTCGAATCTACCAAATACGGAAACCTGCAAAAAGTCTACCAAACTTGGATGAAAATTGTAGTTTTGACAACGGGAAGATAGATCTCCTTGACGAGAATCCAAAAAGCATATAGATCTACAAAAATAATATCAAGAAACCCTTGAAAAATTTCTGCAAAAATACTTAACAACGAGGTTAGGGTTAGAAAAAAAACCGCAGAAACATGCCCAAATCTGAAGAGAAACCTAATGGCTACCGGATAGAAAACAAATCTACAAAATAAACAATTCCCAAATAATAAAATATTGTTTTGAAAGCAATAGAAGGTTCTAGATCATAGTAACAAGCTCTGATGCCATGTCAAATATATGGATCTAACTAAACTAGCTTACTTATCTATGCAAACAATAATATATGAACAATAAGTACAGAAAGAGAACAAGAGAAAAGAGTACACCAGATATACGTGGTTCACCCAATTGGGCTACGTCCACGGGAAGGTAGTCTTCTATTATCTCCAAAATATCTCCCTCAAGCTTACAAGAGAGCAATGCCAATAACCCCAATACAATATAGCAGTACTTGTGTGATTAAGTAAAGATCATTTGTTTCACTGTGATGTGACTCCCTTGACTCTATTATATACTAAGAGATGGGGAGGAATTAGTCTCACATATTACATGTGGGATAATATAATTCTTCATAATAACATCTCTTTATATAATAATGAATATCAAGAGTATATTTTACCATAATGAATATGGGATATAATGTATTACTCTTTTACATAAGATTGTGGATATCTTCCGACATAATACAAAGACATTATTACCTTCCAAGAAATATAAAATATTCCAACAGACATCAGCTATGTTATAACATATAAAAAAGCTTTGTCTTGATTTCTGTTTTTCGATAAGAAGGATCATTCGTCCCTTCGCTTAGTAGATAATTGTGAACACCTATATCCACCAATTCACCTATATCTAGAATGGAAAACACAAGAAGGATTGAACAACCCTTTTCGCAGTCTAAAATTATTATGTAAAGAATACTGGGCAAAAAAAGGGTCAGTTGCCCCTTCATTTATGAGGGAATTGTAAAAATAGAACAACTTGAAGAAAGAGAGGCCGCTCTTTCTCTGAGAATATTTCCACTTGCCAACAAACTGTGCGAAGCAATGTTCCTATGAAATTTATGTTTAGAGCACCTATATCTACTCTACCCATTCCTAAAATCCATCCTTGGAGGAAGGGTCGGACGACCCTTCATTTATGTGAGAAATGTAAAAATATTTAATCTACTAATGTTAGGCTGACAAATCCCGACTTCCGATTTCCACTGTAAATAGTAGGGACTAGGACATCAGCTAAGTTATAACATATGAAAAAATGTTTGTCCCGAATTATGTTTTCCGACAAGAAGGATCGACCGCCCCTTCATTTAGTAGATAATTGTGAAGAGCCATGTCCAACAATTCACCTATATCTGGAATGGAAAACACAAGAAGGATTGATCGAACCTTCTTGTAGTAAAAAACTATTATGAAAAGAATATTGGGCATAAGAAGGGTCAGACACCCCTTCATTTATGATGGAATTTTAAAAATAGAACAACTTGAAGAAAGATCGACCGCTCTTTCTTTGAGAATATTTCCACTTACCAGCAAACTGTGCGAAGCAATGTTCCTATGAAATTTGTGTTTAGAGTGTCGATATCTAATTTCCCCACTCCTAAAAAACATCGCTGGAGGAAGGAGCATATGATCATTCTCATCAGCATCTACTTCCAACACCCTAAAGTAGAACAATTTGAGGAAAGAGTGAACACTCTTTCTCTAAAAAAAATCCGACTTGCCAGCAAACTCTTTGAAGCAAAATTTCTCTGGTGAAGTCAGTCTATTCATTGAAGAGTCAAAATGTGTCATCACCATGTTATCCCATTTCCTAGGATTAGATACTAACATGTATATCACTGATCCTTTAATAATCCTACTTTTTGTCATGAGCACATGTCCTCTTGAGCCCGAGGAGCCCAGTCAGTCCATCCAGTGTGCATGTCTTAGGTTTGATGAGGCCCTAGCTGAGAATATCCATTCTCAGCTAGTGGAGTTCCCCAAAACTAGAAGCTTCAGATTCCAGTCATACCTACTGAGAATGTTCATGTCATTTAATGAAGAGAACTTATAGACGCCTAAGATGATGCTCACTCGGGAGACACTCCCAGACTATACTCAGTTCATGAACAACATCATGTTTGAAGTATACAATGTTATCTTTCAAAGGAAAATGCCTAGGGTATTAACAGAAATGAAAGAGACAATGCATCCTTCTCCGGAGAAGAAGATAGGTGACTGGTTCCTCTCAGAACACAGCACAACAATACGATTTTATGGGTTTTCCGATGCACCCTATGTGCTACCAGCTTTTCTAACCCCTAGATTATTTACATTGGAATTCATCAAGTAGAAGCTAAAGGTGGAAATTGAACATTTCTTGGATGACAAGAAGGCTTCAAATATCACCTTTCCATGGGTTGTAGGCCCATTCATTGTTAAAAATGGGACTGCCCTTCCAACCATTGAAGGTATGATCAGAGATATGGGATTCACAACAAAGGAAACCATCAATTATGACCCCCACCACATCATCTCAGACAGAAGAAAAGAAAGTAACATAAAAACTTTTATACATTTTGAAATTACAGGGATGGTTGAGACTGCTAATTTGCTAGAATATCCTAGTAAAAGTCAGATGGAGATAGATACACCTGATGACTCCACCTCCTTGGTACAAAAATCCACTTCCCACTACCTATCTCTTTCATCCTGGTCCCAACAGTTGAAGAAACTATACCCCTTGCTAGTAGCTCTGGGGAAACCATCAAGTTGGAAAAGATTGATGTCAGGAGATAGATGATGACACAGAAAGAGCTCCCAAAAGGCATAAAGTAGAAGAACCTGAGCAATAGTTGGTACCGGTGGTAGCTGGTCAAAGCAAAAAGAAACAGGTGAAGATTAAGCTGCCTGGTTTTGAGGTCAAAGAATATGTATTCATCCAAACATCCACTGAACTTGCTACACCCAGCAAGAGTAGAGTTGAGCTACTGTATGAGTATAAAGAGAGAATAGAAGCAACCTCGTAGGAGTCTAAATTGTATGAAGAGGTGAGGCAAATTTCCAATAAAGATGTGTCTCTGGTAGCCAACACGAGCTATGCATAGAACACCTTGAAATTGGCCTTAGCTACCAAGAACAAAGCCACTAAGCTAAAGGTGAACCTGGAAGATATTCTTGTTCCTGACATGATCAATTTGCACAAAGAAATTGGGAGGTTATCTATGTCAAACTGTTAAATGCCGCACTAGAATTGTGAAAACTGCAAGTCAGTAAGGACAAGGTTCAAAATTAGCTCAAGCAGGAAAGAGCAGAGAACAAGGCCCATAGGGCACAAATTAATAAGCTACAGAATGATTTAGTGGATACTAAGGGCCAAGCAGACAAAGGAGCTAGTATTCAAAAGCTGCTAAATGACAAAGATAACACCATTTAGTCATTGAAAAAGAAGCTAAAAATCCCCGCACCCAGCCGGTGGAAGCCTTTGAATTGGTAGAGCTTGAAGAGAAGAGAGAAAAGCTACAAAATGAACGAACATAATGCAAAGCTAGATTGTTGAAGTTTGAAGAGAAAGAAAAGTTGTGGCCAAGTGATATGGCTCTCATGGTGGAGAGTAAAAAGAAGTGGAAATCTAAGTCTGAAGACCTTGAAAGGAAACTGTAGGAGAAGAGAAAAGAGTTGGAGAACATGGCTACACCCTTTTCTATAGAATTGGGTGACTTCTCCCTTGTTGGAACTATGGCACATGCAAGCCTAAGAGACTTAGAAGTGGAAAGGTTAAAGAAGAAAAACACAAATTTGAAAACCCTGATGTCAAAGGCAGAGCAGGAAAAGGAGGCCTGGGAAACCAAGTACCAGGAGATGCAGGTAAAAAATGAGGAATTGGTGAAGCAGGCCACAAGTCGAACCTCCTTGCAGGAAGCAAAGCAAGCCATTTGGGATGAAATTATTGCAGAGGCAGAAAATCTAAGGCCATATCTTGATTTCATTTTGGACAAGGGAGTTGTAATTAATCTAGCCCATCAAAGCATAACAATAGTAAAGGAGAAGCTAAATAAGAAGCCAATTGAGAGTGCTTCAAATGCCATAGATTTCCTGAATGGAGTAACTGAGGGTGAGTTGAAGGATGCTAACATCAAGGATAGGCTGTCCATTATCATTTGGGTAATGAAAGTGATGAACAAGCATCACGAACTGGGAACCATTCAAGCAAAGATAGACATCTTAGCACATCAACTAAAGCTTTTTACGGAGATGTTTGATCCTTTGTTCAAGAAGGGACTTCCTCTCTTTTGGGAGGAGGATGGCACCATGATGTAACGTCCCCTCCCATCATACCAGTTAGATGGAGAGGATCATGATGCTAAAATCGGGCATCTAGCCCCATGAACTTTTAAGCAAGCATTCACATAGTATATAAAAAAAAGACATATGGAATGTATGATTATAAGAAAACACAGCGGAAGTAATTACAGTAACAAATCCATCATACATTCAAGATATTCATAAATAAATAATTGAAAGGTTAACACAAGAGAGTACTTATCTTATAACAAAGTAGTCCCGAGCAACTGGCTATGAAACTGCAACGTTCCACCCAACCATAGGCTAGTTGTGATCATCAATATCTCCACACACTGCCACCCCTGAGCTGGGCATGATCTCTACAAGGAACTAGGGAACAACAGACTCACACATAGCCAAGCATACACCAAGATGAGCCAAGCCAATCTATAATTGGGTTTATCAGGCTGCTAGGAAATGGAAGGGAAGAGTTGCTAAGCTAGTGAGCTCAAGCACAGAGCCAGGGATAACCTTACAAGATCTATCTAGCTTGGCACCCACAATACCTACACACCCAACACAAGGAAGTATTCTTTTCACTGCTGTACAGTCCCTCAAGCCATACCTTCCCCATCTAGTGCTCTCAGGGTGTGCATAGAAGATTAGCCAAAGCCCTCTTGATCTTCTTGAGAGGTGGTCTCCCCCACTAGGTTTATCAAGCCAATTCTGTCCACTACCACTCCAAAACTTTTGCTCATAGGTTCAAACCAAAATAGGGATGCACAAAACAACAAAACCACAATTGCTGGGCATGAGGAAAAACGTTTCTTCAGTGGGATGCCCAAAGAGGAGATTTCTACCAATTCATAAAAACATGGGAAAGCCCAAAAATGAAATGGCAATTGGGGAACAACCCTGGAGAGCAGAAATCGTTTTCAGAAAAACGTCCATGGGCATTTTGGGGCAAAAATGACCTCCATCACAGTCCCAAATCGTGGCCCTTCTCTCCCAGCTACTGTACAATGCAAAAATGAGCTCCCAGGCATGGAAAATGCAGGAAAAATGGTGAAAAACGTGATGGGGAAAGACCCAGTAGTTCAGACTGCGTGAGAGAGGAAAGACTGTGGGTTTAGAATGGCTTTGGGCACCATTTCGTGGGTGTTTTCTTGCCCAAGGAGACAAAATACGATTTCCCAGGTTGATGGCTTGCCCATACACGAAATTGGCTGCCATACCTCTTCATTCCCAAGGCATTAACTGCCTCAACCAATTTCTAGAAGAATTAAATGATTGGGTGCATAACCCAAAATGGGTAGTTGGTGGTTTATGGGTTTTCTCATTGACACATGGATCAACACCATTGGCTCAAGGGTTTGAATAATTTCCCTCCCTATTCCTTGTAGAATCATGCCCCCATCTCTTTGTTGCATTGCATAGCTAGTTGTGGGTATTTTCATTAAAATTCGCATTTACATGATGTCTTATTTACATTGTGCCTATCTAGCACAAGAACCATAGGCATCTATTTTTAATTGCCGATACATAAAACGCTAAATCAATGGTGGGGCCTTGGCCTTGAGCTCCTCACCATGATTAAATTACAATATTTACATCATTTACGATTTAATGCAAAGGGGGTCAAAATGGGGACATTACACATGAGGACACAAGAAGAATATCAGGGCAAGTTATGGGAATGCAGATTGGATCATGAAGGATTTGCTAACATGAACCAACCTCTGACAGGCAAAATAGTGGTGGAAAGTTAACAAAGGAATTTGAGCTAGTTTTGGTCTTCAAAGAAGCTTGTGCACACTTCAGGGGATGTTCATATGGGGATCACAAAGAAATGCGAGTGTTGCTGAAGGAAGTGGCCATGTCATACCTGCCAAATCCAGAGCAGTGGAAGACCATTGAGAAGTTTGGGAAATCGAAACTGACTTTGCATGCATGAAGATTCGAGGGTCGTGGAGATTGGAAGCCTGCATAATTAGTCACCTAGGTTTTTGTTTATCTATAGTTGGTTACTAGCTGGTATATGGTTAGTGACACTTGCAGAAGGTTGTTTGGCCTATTTTGTCAGCATCTGATTTTTTTTTGTAACTAATCCTCGAGAGGAGTAGGCCTATCTGTATAGGTGTCACGAATTTTGTAACAGTTTGCTGTTAGGGTGACTCGAGCCTGAGGGCTAAAAGATATCTATACATTCATATGTAATCGAGATGAAAAGGGTTGAAAACCTGTTGGAACTTGTAAGGATTTTTGTGTTGTGTATTTTAAGATGCTCCTTTAATAAAATTGATAGAGCTGAGCAAGTATTTTGAGCAGAGATTCTTGTGTTATTTTTTTATAGTCTATACTTCCTTTTCTCCATGTGAATGTTTCCTTGTTATCTATTCCATATTGTTTTTTTTTCATGTTTGGATAAGTGTATATTGAGGCATAATTCATATGTTTATCCTCTGTTTCTTTGATTCCAAGCATCCACAATCTTGTTCTACTAAATTTAATGCATAATTCATTTTTACAATGCTATGCATTAATGGGTTGTTCTTATTTTCTTTTCCATCACCAGACAAGCAGCTTTTTGACTGTAAATGAGTAGCTACCCTGCCTCTATTATGAATTGTTTGAAAGGCATTGCCACTTTATCATCATAAGTGTTTTTAACTCCATTTCCCAATGAATATTCACCTTGTTTCAACCAAACAACAATTATGATTTTAATTCTAATTCATATATCTGGCCTTGATAAACAAATATTGAGAGATCCCTCTCTGGAAAGATAGAAGCTATCTCTCTTTACTAAAGCTTGGTTTTGTGTGTTACCTTAAAGAGACCTTTCCACAACCTTAGGGTCGATTTGAGTGCTAACAACTGCCACCACTCCAGTAAAGGAACAAAAGATAGAAGGTTCCGCACCAAAGGTAACTATCGTTCACATTGAAGATAGTGACGAATAAGATGAGTCACTTCCTTACAGCTTCTTGTGCCCAATTGCTATCCCTATCATACTACCAGAGGTTATTTCAGTCACTCAAAGCTCTTATGATCCATCGAAAGATATAGTGATTGATGAACCTCTCCTTGATATTCATTTCCCAGAGGTCACTATTGCTACAGTTGTGACATCCTCCACACCCCCAGTCAGTTCCACTATTTCACCTTCCATCCCATCGCCTGATATTGCAGTTCCTTCATTTACATCAACTGAGCCATCTGTTACTCCTACTAAGACTTCCCAAGAGTCACATGTGACTCCTATTTCTATTACACCTTCACAAACTTCTGAAATTCAAGTCTCTACTGTACCTTTAGAGTCATTTGTAATTTCAACTACGGTTTCATCTTTAGGTCTTGTCACCTCAATCACTACTCCTATATCTTCACCACCAAATTCCAATGCTACAACACCATCTATTTCCCTTCCCCAAATATCCATGTCAAACCCAACTCCTATTGTCTCCCAGACTGTGCCCTTAGTCACAACTACATAAGTGTCAACATCCTCTGTGGAAAAAACAACAAATTTTGGAGAAGATGGAGTGGTTTCCTTGGGGGAACATTTATGGGGTAGATCAGAGAAAGATGTAGTAAAGAAAGGTACTAAAAGACATAGGGAAGGGAATTTAGTGCAGGGCACTATCCCAAATCAAGTTATTTGGAGGAGAACCTCCACTGATGTTCAACAAGAAGTCCTTGAGACTGTTGCAACCATGGGAGCATTTGCATGAGCAAATTATGAATCTGTCACCTCACTGAATAAGGAAATTGAGGTGAAGGAACAACAATTGTAGAAAATTAGGCAATAGAATATTTAGATCAACAAACAACATCAATCTCAACTTAAAGAGTTGAAATATGGTCATGAGAATTATATTAAAGACCTACAAGCACAAAACGCAACTCTCCAACAATGACTGCAGGAAGCACAGGTGTTGAATGTTGCCTATGTTGAGAAATGGCAATTCTTGAGTTGAAGTTGAAAGATTCACAGACCATGGCAGCTACCTCCTCTTTCTCCAAGTTTTATAAACAATAATTCAAGGAACTTGCCTAAAAAATTCAATATGATCAGAAGAATTTTCTTACTGAATCATTTGAAAGGTTGGATGAGATTCGAGAGACCTACAATTCCTTTGAACGATATTCAGATATCTTGTATGATCATAATCAGAGGAGAAGTGAGGCTACCAAATATCAAGTAGATGTGATTGATTGGAAGAGGTATATTAAAGATAAACCTGATGAGATACCCATCATGGACAAATTCAAACTCAGGAGAATCAAGGTTTGTTTGGAATCTTGGGAAAATGAATGTGAGTTGATTGACGCCACTATTCATATAGCACAAAAGGTTTGCAACAGAAGTTGGTCTGCATCTGACAACTTGTTAAATTTGTTGGAGTTCCCCATCTTGCACCAGATCGAGACTTCTCTTCCACCTAAGGTTATGATTGAACATGTTGAAGAGAAATACTCGAATTCCAAGGAGCACATAGAGTAGCTAGATCATATCGGTATAGATGATATTAAGAAACTCATTGAATTACCTATAGCTTCACAAATGAAGGTTAATCTTTTCCTGTGTGCCTGGGAAAATCTGAAGAAGAGGGAAATCGAACCTTTTACTTGCAAACTGTAGATAACACTTGAGCATGCTAAATACCAAGATGTGGATGGTTTGCTGGATGTATTTGCCAAGTGGCAATCTTCCCTTAACAAATCTTAAAACGATATTTTGTAATCCCTATTTTTGTGGGAGATTCTCCTTTTGTAATCATTAGTAATTATTATTTAAGGGGGCTTAGATCTTATAGGAAAGGGGGTTAGAAACCACCAAAGGAGAACTCGAGATGCTATGTATTTTGGAGACTTGTAATTTATTGTAATCTTAATAAATTTAGTCAGTTTATCTTGACTCTCTTTTGTGATATTTGTCAAATGTATTTGATAAGTTATGGTTTCCCAGTTAATCATTGAATAACTCTGTTTTTATGTTGCATGGTTTTTAAGTACAGGAGATCTGTATGCTTGATTTTTCACCACCCGATCTGTGTGTAAGCTATGTTTTGAATGATATTATTTATTTAATTCATATCACTTATCTCTGCAATTATCAAAACAATCATCTGTAGTTTGATGCTAATTTGTAAATTGGCATATCAGTGACAAGACAGTCTTATGATTTAATCCTTTGAATTAAAATAACTCAATTTTAATTGTATTATTTTATTTTGAGGCAAGTGATGTTAGATCTAATTCATATATTTATGAATTGTTGCTACTGTGACATCTTCCATAACTCTTTCCATTCCTACCATTTTATTTTTTGTCTCATCATCTAATCTTACTGCTCCTCCATCCACACTAGTTGATCAACCTGCTTCCCCTATTGAAAATCACCAAGAGCTAGCTGAAATTCAAGTTTCAATCGCACCTTCAGAGCAAGCTGAGATTTAGGTTTTAACTTCTCCTGCAGAACCTATCACTTCATCCACCACTTCCATTTCTTCACCTTCAACTTCCAATGCTGCAATGGCTTCCATTTCTAGTCCTCATATAACTATGCCCATTCCAACCCCTACTGTTTGCCAACATGTTTCTTTGGTCACATTTCCAGGATTGTCTTCATCCCCTATGGAAGAAGTAGCAGATTTTGGAGAAGATGCAGCAGTCTCTCTTGGAGAGTATTTTTGGAGTATTTATAATGCATCATTTATTTTTTCTCTGTTCTTGTTACCCAATCCCATTAATCCCTTTTAGTTTTTCTCCATTGCAATATTATAGTTGTATCACGCTTCCCCTTGAAGACGTATGAGGGTAATGATGAATTTATAGGTATACATATCCTAGGATAGCGAAGCCACATGTTCACTAACTAGATTCCTGATCTTTAAACCTTGAACCATGAATGGCTATGTTTATCTATTTATTTATATGTCAAGGGACGTGCACTCAATCCTTCATTATAATGTCTCCATCATTATAGATACCATCTAGCACTTTCAAAACAAACTGACAATTATCAAGAGTGGTGCTTTGTTTTATGTTTATCCTTGATGTCCATTTCTTTTTAAAAGTAAGATGCCCTAATTTTTATTTTTATGGAAATATTGTCAACTTTTTTTAATAAATTGATTTTTTTTTAATAATTGATACTAAGTTCACACTAAAGTATTAATATGGTATAACGAGTGGATTAATATATATATCAGATCACGAGAAGGGATTAGTCTAACGCTTCGACAATTTCTCCTGGCATCTGTCGAAGCGTTAGACCCTCCGTCAATTCCTCCGGCAGCTCTCGACAACTCCCATCCATCTCATCCACGCGGACCTCACCTCCTTGACTACATATCCCCCACCCGATCCTCCACCGTCTCATAGCCACAGATCCGTCGACCTAGTCCACGCCCCTATGCTATAACTTGCTCGACGTTGCGTCCATGCATTCAATGCATGCTACCAACCCCTTGATCTGATTCAAACCAGATCGTTCTCTTAGCATGCTGCATTTCCTCTGCTTGTTGGACCCCCATCTCCCTTGTCCTACAAGATCCCATCTCTACTCGTTCTCTTTGCGTTCCTCTGTTGGTTCCTCTGTTCTGAATTCAACCACGAAACTGGAGCGGGAGATGGAAATATGTTGCAGCGGAGGATGGAGGGTGATGGAGTTAGTGAGATTGAGAAGCGTGGATGGGAGGTGGCAGTGTATATGCAGCAACAGGACAGTGGAGGATCCGATGGGGATATGCGATCAGGGAGGTGGGGTCCGCGTGGATGAGCTAGATGGGAGGTTCCAGGAGCTTCCGAAGGAATTGACAGAGGGTCTAATGCTTCGATGTACGCTGGGAGAAATCGTTGAAGCGTTAGACTACTCCTCATGAGAAGTGGTTTCGGGATCATAAGAACGATCCTCGACTCGGCACATGGTAAGTGGTAAAATTTCCACTACCGCTTACCCTTTTCATTCTCCGTGCTAGTTGAAAGTGCGAAATAAACATCAACCATATATCTTTTATTCCACCACTCACCCACCATAGATTTGCTTCCTGAATTAACACGTACCAAAGGTCATTTCTCCAAATTTTCCAACGTTATAGAACATACACCTTTTCCTAGCGGATTCCGTATCCACCACAGATCTCAACCCTCCTTGAATCTAAACTATTGATTTCTTATAAGTTAACCATTTTGATCCCATCAACGTGTAAGAAAGGTGAAATTTGTCTTAAACTACTTCGTCTGACACATCAAGTTTTCGCAGGCATTGTCTGGCCACCGTCATATTTACCTGACCGCTGAAATATTCACAGTAGATTTGGTCAGTAGTTATGAGATAGAATTTTTGAGGGTTTGGGTTCCTGTTCCCCTGCAACAGGAAGAAAGATCTGGTGCAATAGTCGAATCTCGGGTAACATTTCCATGCAATGGGATCTATTTTATGCTCGATCCCATATACATTCGACACAGCTGAATCCCTACACAGGTTCCATGCTCGGTTCAGACTCTAGTCACACACTACCACACTCCTGTCTCACGCTCGGTTCAAGAACCTTATATAGCTATCCCACTCATATTCAGACCGCCCACTGAATCACAAATCTTTTGCAGTGAACAAGTAAGTATCTTGAGCAAATTTATCATTGGTCTTTTTTATTTTATCAAGAGTAATAAGACCATATTAATTAAATCCCTTCATGCTAGAAGGGTGGTATGAATATATAACCTTGAACTTGAAATTGAGTTCATCCTTTCAAATTTGATCCACGATACCTATTCCAAAAATTTATATAAGTTAAATCCATATTTTTATATTGAAATGGTACCATTAATATCCTAAATATTCATTTATACAATCTTTAGACTAATTTTAAAAATCAAATATGCCACGTGGCACAATCTGGCATTCCACGTGTCACCTTGGGAAACTAGATATCGACATTTTAACAACAAAATTTATAGAAGTTTTGCTACAAAGAGTTTGCTGGCAAGTGAAAATTTTGTTAGATAAAGAGAGGTCACTCTTTCGTTAGGTTATTCTATTTCGGAGCGTTGGAAGTAGATGCTGGGGAGAATGAGCATCTGCTCCTTCCTCCAGGGATGATTTATTAGGAGTGGAGAAAGTAGATATCGGCAGTCTAAACATAAATTTCATAGGAACATTGCTTCACACATTTTTCTAGCAAGTGGAAATATCCACAGAGAAAGAGGGGCCTCTCTTTCTCAAAGTTCTATTTTTACGATTCCCTCGGAAATGAAGGGGCGGCCGACCCTTCTTCTTCCCAATATTATTTTTGTTATAGTTCGAGAATGCAATAATGGTCAGTTGATCCTTCTTGTGTTCTCCATTCTGGTTATCGTTGAATTGCTAGATAAAGGTTTTCACAATTATATACTCAATGAAGGGGCATCCGATCCTTCTTGTCAGAAAATGGAAGTCAGGACAAACAATTTCTATATGTTATAAATTAGCTGATGTATGGTTCCTACTATTTACTGCGGAAGTCGAGAATTGTCAGCCTAGACTTCGTAGATCAAATAGTTTTACGCTTCTCTCGTAAATGAAGGGTCAACCGACCCTTCTTGTGCATAGTATTCTTCCGGTGTTCACCATTTAAGATATAGAAGAATTGATGTCTTAGCCTTCGTTGGTTGAATATTTTTAAAATTCCATCATAAATGAAGGGGCGGCCGACCCTTCTTCTACCCAGTATTCTATTCATAATAGTTCTAGAATGCAATAAGGTTCGTTCTTCTAGAATGCAATAAGGTTCGGTCAATCATTCTTTCTTTTGCCATTCTAGATATAGGTGAATTGCTGGATATAGTTGTTCAAAATTATCTACTAAATGAAGGGGCGGTCGATCCTTATCGTTGGAAAATGGAATTCGGGACAAACATTTTTATATGTTAGAACTTAGATGATGTCCAAGTCCCTACTATTTACAGCGAAAGTCAGAATTCAGGAATTGTCGACATAACCTTTGTAGATTAAATATTTTTACATTTATCTCGTAAATGAAGGTTTGGTCGATGCCTGTTGTGCTCAGTATTCTTCATGTGTTCACCATTTTGGATATACATAAATTGATGGCCTAGCTTTCGTAGGTTGAATATTTTTACAATTCCCTCATAAATGAAGGTGCGGTCGACCCTTCTTCTGCCCAGTATTCTTTTGATAATAGTTCTAGACTGCAAGAAGGGTTGGTCGATCCTTCCTCGGTTTGCCATTATGGATATAGGGAATTACTGGATATAGGTGCTCACAATTATCTACTAAACGAAGGGGTGGTCGATCCTTCTTATCAGAAAACAAAAGTCGAGACAATCATTTTTTTTATGTTCTGACTTATCTTGTGATTTGGTTTCCTAAATGTAGTACAATATTATTTTATATTCTGTTACTTGTAATGTTGTGATTTCTCTATTATTTGATTATATTATATGTCTGTTTGAAAAGAGAACACAACAAATTCTGAGAACGTTTTGAAAATAAAGAACACATCCAATTTGAATATTTTAATGCCCCTCAAAGGGATTTCATTGATTACAGAGTCCTATAACAGCAATTATCCATCAACTAATTGCAAAGCCAAAAGTTTCATACATCAAGCACATAAAAGTCTATAAACATGCAAGTATATAGATACCAGTGATACATGATATATAATAAACAAGAAAGTATATATATAGGAACACAAGAAAATTAATAATGTAGCAGAGTCAATAAGCCTTCTTTTACTTACGACCAAGTACAATACAATACAATGTCTCTGTGCCGCCTGTATCCGACTCAACATCGTATATATATATAGTTTACAGATGGATACATAACGACCCGTCGGTTCAATAACTGACGTGACTAACTGACTTGAGATGCAGTGATCGAAAAGACGCTTCGGAATGTTCACCAAAGTGGTAGAACGAAAGACCTATTTGGGAGGCTGACCTAGGCTCCTCCAACATATCCCCCACGAACAAGACCTTTCTTTGTCCCGAAGAAATCCAAAAATAGCTGGAGCGGAATGAATAGATATGCTTCACTGTGGTTTGAGCTGGTACCGACTTCTCCCTTGGATGGAAATGGGTCGTCATGTCTAGAAACGTGTCCATGCAGGCAGAAGAAACTAACATCATGGTCTGCTAATGAAACAACATTCGACGACTACTGCAAGCCTATCCTTTACGACCGTGGCACCGCATGTTGTGCTTGAGAGGAAAGCTTCCAAGACAGTGGCTTGGATACCAATTAGTTATTGAAAGGAAAGTGATGGAAAGAAGATTGATGGGAATGTGATTGGTGCTAAAGAACATAATGACAAAACCATGTATTGGGACTTCGAGAGTGCTCAAAATGCCCATATATCATGGTGTGGTGCGGATTTTCAAGGAAACTGATGTCGAAATGATCATATATCATGCGGAGCACTGGGGAGCGATCATAAGACTCAAGCATTTCTCGTAAAACAAAAAAAGACAGAGAACATAGGCAGTAAAGAAAATTGTCATGGATTTCCTGAAGATTTCAGTTTGTTGTGATATGGGGCATGGTTACCCTATATATAGTGACTGGCTAATGAGTTGATGGATTGACCGGGAGGGGATAGATGGGCAACGATAATTCTCACAATATGGTGGGATGGTGGTCATAGATATCATCTGTAGCGATAGAATATTTTTCTAGAGTAATCATAGATATCACTCGTGTGAAGAAAATAATCTCATCATGCTTCAGTCGACATTATGTCTTGTTGCGAACAAAATATACACCATGATACAGATGTCATAGAAGTAAAGTTTACTCTGCGAATTAAATGCCCATCGAAGTGAAGTCTATGGCAAAGTAAAAGTTCGTGACAAGACATAATGTCACGAAATTCTATATAATTGTACAATTACTCCAGTTCGTGACCAGACATAATGTCACGAACTTCCATATAATTGTACAATTACTCTACCAAAATATACAAAGATGATATCTATGACCACGGTCTCGCCATACTGTGATAATTACGGTTCCTCATCTGTCCCATCCTAGTACAATTAAATAATAAAAAAATAGTAACCTCACTATTCTCAATGTGCCACTTGTTTTCTTGTTGATTGAAAAATGACTCTCTTAAATATGGTCCTCATTAATAATTTTAGAAAAATAAATATTTATAAGTTTGAAATCTGTAATAAAAAATTAGTAACCTCACTATTTTACTTTTTAAGGAGAAACATTCTTTCTGTTTGTTTTTTTTTAATTAGAGACATTTTACTTTTAAAAAAAAAACATTCTTTCTTTTTGTTTTTTTTAAATAGAAACATTTTATTTTTTAAGAGAAACATTCTTTCTTTTTGTTTTTTTTTTAAATAGAAACATTTTACTTTTTAAAGAGAAACATTCTTTCTTTTTGTTTTTTTTTAAATAGAAACATTTTACTTTTTATTGCAATGGTGTAGATAAAATCTTATAAAAAGAATGAAAAGTGTTATATAGTCGTATCATGCCTCTCCTTGAAGACGTATGACAGTAATGATGAATTTACAGGTATAACCTTCAACCTGAAATTAAGTTTAGCCTTTCAAATTTGATCCCTGATACTTATTCCAAAAATTTATATCAGTTAAATCCATATGTTTATATTGAAATGGTACCATTAATATCCTTAATATTCATTTATACAATCTTTAGACAAATTTTAAAAATAAAATATGCTAGGTGGCACAATATGAGCGTTACACGTGTCACCCTGGGAAACTAGATATCAACATTTTAACAACAAAACTTATACAATTCTTGCTACAAAGAAACAAAGATAGAGCATAAATTATGCAACATTGACAGACCTATCATGACCAATTTCCCATGGCGCTAAATAGCAATGTTCCTGATATAGTTTGTGTTTGACTTAATGGAGTGGGGGTTTCTAGGGTGCTCCCTTGTGCTTATTTTCTGAGAAATACTTGATTGTGATTAGTACCTATTTGCATTACTCCCTTAGCACCACCTCATTCCGCACATACTTTGGGATGGATGTGGGGTGTTCATGGAATCCCCAAACCTTGATGTATGAATAATATGCCATATAAACATATACGTCCTTATGGTTTGTATCCACAGCCTCCCCCTTGTCTTGAACTGTGGGTCTTATCATCCTCTTTTCCTTCCAGCATTCAACACCATTTAAGAACATAGTCCTTGACTTCTCTATAGAAGCATGTCAGGTATATAGCTCAAATCCGAGGGTGGTGTTGTTGCTGTTGAAACGAAAACACCACTCCTTTACAAATTATAATCAAACCGAGATTGAAAAAAATTATACACCTGTAAGAATAATCTACCTAGGAATTGAAACACAATGAATGTTTACAGATGAAAAACTTCAAAAAACCTTGCTAAATTTTAGGCTTGAGTTCTACCGCTTGTTTTAATTTTCAAGGGTTGTGGAATAGATGTTGGCTAGTGCATGCCAAGTCATGTTAATTTTTTTCTTCTCAAATTTCATCACATTATTTTTTTTGAAGTCAACATTTCTAATTTTTATTCCCAGGAGTTCTAGAGCCTGACATTATCGATGGACTACTTTGTTAAATGTGTCATTTATGTTATGTAGAAGATAAATTCCTTTTTCCCTAACAAATGAGAAAAATAGAGACCTTTAGTAATGGAAGAGTGTGTTGTCCATTCAAAATATCCCTCAAATTGGAATGATGGCTTGCCTTTGATCAATATGTATGTGCAACCTGGGAATTTTTAAATCTACAAGAAACAAGAATATTTTCTGGCCAATTTAATTTGAATTTTAGATATGAAATACTAGTTAGTCTATGACTACCTTGAATATCCTACCCTATATATAGCTAGTGCATGCATGCATATTCATTGCTGGAAGCTCGTAAACAAAGATTTACCCCTCTTAGTCTATTCTGCTAATGTTCCCTTATCTACATACTTCCATGTTTTACGGAAATCGATGTTGTGCAGATATGTCAAGTGTCAAGTTGCTATAGAAGACTAAGTTACACGTTTTGACAATTATATATACCGATAGGAATGAGTGTAAAATATCTGTACATTTTGGCAAAGTTTCTTGTCTCTCTCTTGTCATCATGTTGTTTGGTGTAATGTTGTGGTTAGTGTGTTTTTGGTAGATATCATGGATCTGTGACTTGTTTTGAGTGCAACACTGGTGACAAAACTTCAAGTGTAAAGTGAAACGGAGTAACTGTGATTTGTACTTGATTAAAACCTATAAATTTTTTGTTTTCTATTTGATTGTTGTATAATAGTATTCTATTGGGTGGGGGTGAGGGAAAGGAAATACTTAAGAATTAAATGGTGTAAGTGGATAGTTTTTATAATCATAAATTGCACCACTAGATATCGTAGAGTTTAGAAGAATAACAAATTATTCCCATTGTTGTTTTCTTGATTATCAAATGGTGGATCATTAGTGGGATTTTTATATGCTTGTCTTAGGTGAGTTCGTAGAAAGATCTATGGTAAAATTTGAAATAATTGAAACTTCTACGTATATGTCTCTACTAATCTTATTGTTTGTTATCTCTAGAGCTATTTTTCCTTAAAAATATTTCCTTGTAGATGTTTTACTAAATATTTTCTCATATTTTCACGCTGAGTGTTGAATTACAATGTTGTCTTTAGATCAATTGTAGTCTAGCTATATTTTTACTTTTGAATTCTATTTGGTTGGTGTTATTCCTATTAGAGAATGATCTCTTGGCATCCAAATTGGATTACAACTTTTTCATGCTTTTCTTTATATTTTGACAATAGTTTTATGATGCTATTTGTCTTTTGAAGCAGTATGGGCCTATTGTTGACATTGATCTGAAAGGACCTCTTTGACCCCTTGGTTACTGTTTCATTGAGCTATGTTATTTCACTATTATGATAGAAGTATTTATAACTTGTTTGTAGATATTTAAAAGATCATGTTGTTCATTATAATTGATTTTGATATTGTCTTATGATGTGTCTTCTCTATAATATATTTTTTTCTTTTGCATTTTGGGGATGACTAAAATGCAGAAGATGTAATTCATGGTTTTGATGGATGTAATTTTGATGGGAATCGTCTAAGGGTGAGAATAAAAAAGAGCAGCATTGATTAAGAAACCACCATTTGTTTGTAAGTTTTGTAAAGAGTTAAGAAACTACCACTTGTTTTTCCTTATTATTATATATATTTTTATATGAACAGGATGAGATATCCATTGTTATTGTGTATGTATGGGGGTGAGGGTTCAATTGTGATAGCAACCACATTATATCATGTTATTTATGGTTGTAAGCTAGTCATGTATTTCCTTCATATAACACCATTAGTTTTGTTGCTTTGTTATTTTTTACTTGGTTGTGCTTCTTCCATTACTTATTATAGTACGATGTTATAAATGTCTAAAATCATTAACCAAAAGGTGTAACAATAATCAAGTGATAAACATTCTATGCGATATTATGATTTTCAAGAGCTTAACAATGCCAACATTGACTAAATTAAAGATTTTTTTCTCTCTAAAATTACCATGCCTAAAAGCAATATAATAATTCGTTATGTTTGTTCTTTTTATACTATATTTATGCTCATGTCGATGATTATGCCTCTTTATTTGCAACAATCAGTGATTATAGTCAGTCTCTTTAGTTCCAAAATATGAATGAGGAGAAGAGAAACATTCAACTTCAGGTGCATCTATTGTCACCAACTTCCTTTGTCTTTGAAATTTCTTCATATATAGACATGTCTATATACATATGTCAAATGTTAAGTTGGTGAAGATGAAGCCTTGGATGAATTTGATGATACATAGTGTGATAGTCATCGATGACAATGTAAAATCTAGAGTGGCAAGACAATATTTTTTAATGCATTGGTTACATGGGATGTCCTAATTAATGGAAATCCAATCTTTTTAGTTATATTTCCAAAAATTCATAAAAAACAATTTCTATGTTTCTTGCATATATATTGTCATATTGGTCATATCCAAATGTATTGCATCCATTTGTTTTTAAGTTTGTTGTATCCATATCCATTTTTTGGCAACATAGACTCCAAAACCCTGATACCGGAAAAACATGAGAGGGCCTAAAGAAGGTTTCTTTTAATTGAATTTGAGGCAGTAACACTTTATGAGGAGCTCTCCTAATCTGGGCAGTCTTCTGCAGATATAAACTTGGGAGCAGTTTCTTATAATATAATTTCTAAGTCTTATCCAAGCAATTAAATATTATGCTATGTACCCAACATGTCAATTGTCTTGTCCAAGATCTTGTCTTAGCTCAATAGCCAGATTCGACTCTTTTATATATGCCTTGTCCATAGTTTGCCTATGGGTTGTACATATAAGGTGATTGTAAATAATGTTCATTCAAAAACTATTCTTCACTAATCTTGCATGTTTTTTAGATGAGTAATTTGGTCACCAATTTCAAAATTTGGTGTTGGCCATTGTTGAAGTCATCATTATATTAGAGTTAATTCCTATTGCTAATGATACATTTGACAATTTCTGATATTTTTGACATGTTCAATTTCCTAGATATAGGGAAAACATAAATCAACCAAAGCATATTGCTTGAATAAAGGATGTAACGGAACTAGTTATCTTTATGTCATGCTACTGTAAGGAAAAGGAAAATTGAATGTTACATTCGCTCGTTTTACATTTCTTTATAAAATGGGGAGATTTGAAAATAATTGAACGATGGCATCATGTTTATGGGTAATTTTCTGCAGGATGACATTCGTCATGAGGCTCGAACAATGAGCTTAATAGATCATCCAAATGTAATAAAGGCATATTGTTCATTTGTTTTTGACCGATGCCTTTGGGTTGTAATGCCTTTTATGGCAGAAGGTTCATGCTTGCACATAATGAAAATAGCTTATCCAGATTGTTTTGAAGAGTATGCCATTGCTACAATTCTGAAGGAAACACTCAAAGCTATGGAGTATCTTCATCGGTAAGGACATATTCATCGAGATGTGAAGGTATTTGAAGTTTGAACAGTGTGAACCCTTAACAGGGTGGTTAGATATTAGTGAATTCATCATTAGCTTTCACAGTGGAGAATGATGTTACGTACCCAAATTTCGTAAAAATTTAAAAATTTTCTACGTGGTCTCTTCCCCCCCTCCAAATAGTCTAATCACCATTAAAATGCTTTGCAGAATTATAAATATTTAATTAGTATCTAGATTTCTATTTAATAAATGCGACATTTAATACTTCAATAAATTATCATTGAATATTCATGCAAGGGAGTTCGTACGTACTAACCTCAGGTGGTAGTTACCTTTGTATAATAAGTGATTTTTATGCACTTCATTGGATTTCGTATGAAAATTCTGTACGTGAAAGACCAATGTACTTGTATACTATATTTACAGAACTATAACTTCACCATAAAGACCTTCCATGCATTGATAACATACTAGCACATATTCAAATACTACCATTCTAGATTGAGGATTTACAAACTTGAACCAAAATAATACTTGCGTCTTTATGGAACTTATTTGAACATATGAAATATCATTTAACATGAAATATTTTTGGCCAAGATGCATGCGACAAATTGGTTATAAACATCAATTATTAAGATAACTTATATGAGAGGGAAAATCATTCAATTGTCATTAAGGAACATACACATATAATAAATGCCATAGACAAGGAAACGAGACCATAAATAACGTGGTTCACCCGTACACGGGCTAGTCCACAAAAGGTGTGTACATCATTTATTATTAAGCAAAAAATAATAGGATTACAATGAGCCACATGGTTGCTGCAACCAACTTCTTTCTTCTTCCAATAAGTCTCTATTGCATAGGGCTTTACATGGATTGCTATATAAATCAAGTATCCTAAATTGGATCCTTATTAACTTCATGGTGGCGGAATAGATGTAACAAGAAAAAGGGCTAGAAGAGACTCTTATCTTCTCACCATATATAGTCTAACAAATAGATATTTTATGAAATTGTTAAGATCCTAGTGGGCGGTCTTCACTAACACCTCGGGGTTTTGGTGTAACGGTTCATATCATTTGGTATCAGAGCCTCCACCAAGGTTCAAGTCACAGAGTAGGTGGAAACGTCAACATTGCAGTGCTCGCCCGGGGCTCGTATGCCGCAAAGGGGACACCACCGTACGAGCGCACATCCAGCCTAGAGTCTGGACTGCGGAGCATGGTGGGATGTTAAGATCCTAGTGGGCGGCCTTCACTAACACCTCGGGGTTTTGGTGTAACGGTTCGTATCAGAAATTTATCATCTACCATAAAAGTAAGGATAACTATATTTTTCTCCCAAGATCTCTCTTAACGTTCCCAAAATAATACATATAACTATTTAAATATAAGTTATTTCAACCTTTACACTTATATTATCATAACAAGTTTTTGCTTTAGACACTTGGAATCTACGTAGTCTTTTATAACAAGAGTTTACAATCTATAAAAAGGAAAATGTGTGGCCTACTTGTTTTCCTTTAAGGACTCTAAGTTTTACTCCAAAATGCTTAATATTATAAACTATAATACCACTTACTAATTCATCATTTACATTTGACTTTGGACATTCAAACTACACAATTGTACTTACAAAAGAATATATTAAAGGAAAGCTTCTCATATCTGGTATTTACATAAGAAAGGACCACACTTCACTTGTATAATCTAAAATATATTATATGAAGGCGTAAATTGGATACTCAGTTATGGATATCTTTGCAAAGGTCACTCCCACTATCCAGCAAGGGTTTATAAGAATCTATACGAGATCTCTTTCTCGAAACTGTGACAAACCCTAAAATGCAGATATATCCCGACGTCTAAACTGTTGGATTACTTATATCCCCATTCTCTCCCACTCGCTACCTCTATTACTTAGCGGTGGTATGGAGTAGTGGCTCTGCCAATGAGACAAGTGGTGTTGTTGGGAGGTTTAGGTACTCCACTAAGGAGACTACCACTCAGCCTTTTCTAAGTTCAACTCGCCACGTCTTCTAGAGATGTCGCCGATCATTAAATGGATGACCCACTCCTTAACAAAGTGGGGAACTAAATTCCCTCCTGGAGCTCCTTCGTTTATTCCATCACTAAGAAATAGGAAACATGGTACCATTAAGAGTAGAACTGTCTCCAATGATTGTGGAAGGTGTTCCCTTTTCTCTTCGCATAAATAAATAAAAACACGTGGGAGTTGTTTGTTAAATTTACTCACTACAACACTCCTTACTCAATTAGGCAAGCGCAATCTCACTTGATTTATCGAATTTCATAACTCCGATAATGGAAAGTAATGTCCACTCGTTCATTATTTAAAATATGAAGTATTCTCATTAAAACTACTCAACCATTTTCTATTAGTCAAGCATTCATCCTTAGGAAGGCACGAACATAAAAGTTTTAATATAAATATGTTACTCTCCACCAATGGAATGTATAGTTTTTTTTTAAAATATATTTTATACTTCCAAAATAACAATAACTTTATAAAATTATATCATTTTAAATAAAGACTTAGGTTCTCTTTATAATTATAATTATCCTAATATAATAATTTGAAAGAGTCCTTCCCTCACTTACGAGGTTTAGGTGTTCTTATTATATAAACATGTGTATATTTTACTTTAATAGTTTCATCATGCTTTATCCCTTTTAAAAAGAGACTAATGCTTATATTGTCTTGCATTATATTTTGCTCATGTTTATATTAATATTCTTTTAAGGTTATTTCAAGTCCCATTAGGATGTTTCCTTTAGGACATCATATGATTTATATAGAATGTCCCTTACATACACTAGTATTAAAATATTTTTTACCCAAATATAATATATAGTTGGTCCTTCACCATTTATAATATATATATATATATATATTATATGTAAATATTTTAATTTAATACATATATATAAATGTAATATAGAGATGTAACATTTATATATAAAGTTTTCTCAATTCAGTTTTAAAAACATATTTAGTACAACATATTTATTAGATAATTATCCTAAAAAGAGCTATGCCCTTTTGCTTTATCTTTTTTAAGCCTTTATGTATTAACTTAATACTAATCATTTAAAAGGTGGCCTTGCCCTTTTCATAATGTATATATATATATATAATATTTCATATATATATATATATATATATATAATATTTCATATATATATATATATATATATATATATCATATTTCATATATATATATGTTTATTAATAACTTAACATCTCAAAGTGTGACTTATACCTAAACATGATAACTTATAAGCTTAAGTGATACAAAAATAAGTTGGGCTTGTCAACATATATTAACCCTACTTAGGTGGATTTTCTTTAGGAATTTTAGAATGATTTCCACTAGCTTCTCACCGTCAAAGGTCTACGATTTAGAACATGACTCTTATGGCTCCCTAGCCATCTTACCTTTCTTCTCGGTGGTTTTAGTTACTTATTGTTTAATCGCATTACCGTACTAAATCTCCTAAGCTTAAAATAAGACTTAAAAACATGACACTAGCTCGAGGTCCACTGGTGGGGCCTTGGCCTTGAGCTCCTCACCGGGCCATTTACATATTTACAAATACATTTACAACTATAGTTATGGTAATAATTATAATGAGGGTCGAATTTGAGGGATGTTACAAATGATCAGCATTAACAAATTTTTTCCCAGACTAATATATGAAAAGGGATTTTGTGCCAATTGATATTTATTTAATTTTGTAGGCTAGGAACATCCTCGTTAACATTGGCGGAGCAGGTAAGCTTGGTGACTTTGGAGTTGTCATGTCCCAAATTTGGTATTGGGTCACAATGGCCTAATCACATTGGCCCTATTCATTAGAGTTTGTCAAATTGATGCTAAAGGTCAAATAATTGCCAAGGAGGAAAATTACTAGTTTCCTAGGTTTGGGGTGGAAGCTTTGGGATTTGGAATAATGGGGATAATAAATGATGTTTGAACATTAGAATGGCATAAATATTTAATAAAGAAGCTAAATAAATATATACAAGTGAAAATCAAAGTGGCATTTAATCATGAAGACACATGGAGGAAGTGGGACCCACATATGGCTAGATTTCCCCACTACACTTGGCATCATTCTCTCACCAATTCGAATTCAAGGTGAATGGTAACATACTTGGGGGAGTCCAAAAGGTATTATTCATTGCATGACTCATCCAAGGTCGAAATATAGAGGAAGAGTAACTCCCATGGAAGAGGAAGAGGCAATTTGGAGCTAGTGAGACACTTGGGCTAGATTCCCTAGCTCTATGACAACAATGATGAAGATGCTATGACACCTATGACACAAATCAGACCTGAAGGCTGACATATGACATATATGACATGTCAGGGCTAAAAATAGACTCCAAGAGGGCGCTCAAGGGTGTTAGGGCAGCTAAGATGCTTCCACATGTGATTTGGTGGAAGTGGGAGACTAGGAATTGTTGTACAAGTGGTGTTCTTTGGAATCTCTTCCCAACATGAGTTGGCATGAGTCTCTTGGAATGAATTCGACCCATGGAGGACATTAGAAGTTTATAAATGTCAATAACAAAGAATGAAACCAGCTTTGGATCATTTGTAGAATTTGTAATTGCATTTGTGAAGAGGGAGAGCTAGTGGATGACTAGTTTCTTGCCTTAGCCAATTTCGAGGGTGAAAGATTCCCATCCAAGTTGGTAATTGGAAAGGCCATTCAGACCTTTCATTTGGAGCTTTAATGGAGTCTTTATTTGCAGGTGTAAGCTACAGGGAAGCTCATGGTCTCTTCTATTGCAGCTCACTCCTTCAACCATTTCCGGTTTTGATGGCATATTCTTGATCCTTGAGGGAGGGCGTTTTTGGTGAGCTATTGTACTCTTTGGGGAAGCTTTTAATGCCCCATTTCTTTTGTAATATGAATTAAATACTCTTTTATTCATCTCCAAAAAGTTTCAGGTCGAAATTCCAAGTAGAAATGTATAAATCTCATTTTTAATGGAAGAACAATGCCATTTCCCCACTACCTTGTTGTGAGCCAATGTATTTATGATGATTTCGAATGGATGGATGATTCTATGATATATTTGTGGTCAATATAATTCCATGGATGTCTTCTACAAGTTTCATGTACTGTACTTGAGCATTTGAAGTATTTTTACTTAGTTTAATTGCACTGGGAGAAGAAATAGTGCCATTTCCCCAAGGGTCGAATTGGTGATTTTTGCAGTTGAATGGGAGAGGGTTGGAACAGATATAATAATCAATTAATGGTGCACATGAGACCTTAATAACATACTTAATACATTCCCTACCTCTTTTCAGAAATTTGAGTGGCTTTGGAGGCATTTGGGAAGCCATTTTCAATACTTACCCCAGGGGAATTTGAACTCCAAATTACTAGTAAAATTGCATACTTGGTCCATAATCTTAAGAGAGTTTGCAGAGGTATTTTGGTGGCCATATATCATCCCTGAACATCATATTCAAGTATTAATATCATTCATACACCTTCCTTGAAGATTTGAAGGCATTTGGAGTCAATTCGAGACATAGAGACCAATACTAGTCAAAGGCAAATTACTAGTAAAGTTCCCTACATTGGCCAGAATTGAAAGAGTATTTGCAGAAGTATTTTAAAGGTCCAAAGGAATCCTTAAAACACATATTTATGTTCTAATCTCATTCATATACCTTCTCAGAAGATTTGAAATCATTTGGGGCAAATTTGGGACCTAGAGATCAAACTAGTCAAAGGTCGAACTAGGGAAAAAAAGTGGAAAATTGCCATTTTAATAAAATTCCTAACAAGGGACATTACAGGAGTGTCAGCTTGCATGTTTGACATCGGTGACATGTAGCGATCAAGAAACACTTTCGTGTGAACTCCATGTTGGTTTGTATTTCTGTTTCTTGTATTTTGTTCTGACTTGATAAAAATTGTTGACATATTTATTCCCTTCCTTTTTTAATCTTGAGATAAATCCCCCTTATAGTATTGTCGATTAAGATTCGTTTTCTTATTTATGTTGTTATATATTGTTTTCCTATCTTGAAAGCTAAATAGTGTGGACTGGAAGCTACATCCATTTCAAAAGATACATCTATGTCTTGTAAAATTGTTGCCCCTACTGGTGACAAGGATTTGTACTCCAAGTATAGCTCCATTATGTTTGAGAAGATGAAAAATGAGAAATAGTAGGTCGAGTAGATTGCTATTAAACAGATACTTATGCTCATCCATGAGGTGAATGGTGAGTGAAAGGAAGATATACATTGCATTCCTATCGTGGGATTATCATTTTTACATTGGTAGTTATAGAGCTCGCCATTGGTGGCTTAAATTATACTATTTTTTGCAAAAATAATCATTGCCCTTAGTTTTGTTTGACAGTTACAAGTTTTCCAACCAATAACAGTGACTGATGGAAACTATGGAAAATATTTTTGATACATGAATTCTATTGATGGGCTAATGGTATCAATTGGATAAAATTGATTATTGGTGGTTGGGTAAACTTCATTATTTTTCCCTATGTATTCTACTAGAATTATTCAAGGGTGTGTGCAAGAAGATGAGGGTCACTTTAGATGCAATGCTACTTTTTCAAAACTCGTTCCTGATACATAAAAACATAACGCATTTCTGATATTTAGCACCTGCCATGGTAAGACCCGAGCCTGACATGTCACTGGACATGTAGGATAGGTAACCATAATGCGTACGCGTTATCGAACTACAAAACGTGTACGCGTTATGTAGTTACAAAATGCGTACGCGTTATTGAAATCTAAAATCAATTTAAAAACACAGTCCCGACCACCCCCGACCACCCGCGACGCTCTTCACGCATCAAAAACGCGAAATAGAGGTTGGACGAGGACGGTTTGTGTGCCCTGAAGTATCAGTGGAGCTCGATTTAGCTGGAGGGGAGGCAAATTCACCAGTGGATTGTCATCTAATCAGGTAATTCATTCACCCATACCATTTTTTTGTCATTTCTTAACCTAAATTACTATTTTTTTATTGTTTAAAACAACCTAGTTTTGTAATATTGATAAAATTGGGAATAACCCAATCTCTAATTAAATTCACATCTCCCTCAACCAAGATGAGTGAATAATTAAAATGAATCCCTTTTCAAAAACTCAAAAATTCCTAATCCAACCAAAAATTGAAAAAAATAGAACTCCCCCCTTTCTACAATGTATCCATCTAAGTCACCTGACATGAGGACACAGGGCACGAGTGTGCCCACAAGACACGGTGACCCCCAGAATTAGGACACGTTTTATATACATATATATATATATATATATATATATATATATTTAAAATATATTAAAATTTAAAAATATAGACATATAGATCCAATAAAATTTAACATTTACAATTACAAATATTCAATAGAAATTACATTTACAATTAGAAATATGAAATATTCAATAGAAATTAGATCATTCACAAATCACAACACATTTGTCATTCACAATCACAAATCACAACGAAACATTGAGACACATAGATGCATGCCAGAGACTCAGAACCATATTTCTCATTAAGTCATCAAAATCAAAATGTTTTAATAGATGTCGAAATGCCACTTGGCAATGGAAAATGCCAAATAGACTAATAGACTAATAGTCTAATAGTAAATACAAAAAAGGAGTGGATCAAGATGGAAGAATCCCATTTGTCAATGACTCAATAGTCCTCCTCCATGCCTAAATCAATAAACTCATCACTGCCCTGATCCTCCTCCTCCTCCTCTCTGCCAATCTGACTAACTGCATCTGCTGGTGTGGAGGATGACCCCTCCATACGATCCCCCTCATCAAAAGTGACCAGCTCTAGCACTAGATCATTAAGATCCATGTTGGCTAATGCCAAATCAGTACTGTTGTCCAAACCCATCTCATCAGGAAGGACATCCCACATCTGTGTCTTTCCCTTCTCCCACTCCTCCCTCTTCCTGTAAATAAGATGAAGGTTGGAGTGCACATACACCATCGTCTCTACCCTTCACTGCTCAAGCCTGCTCTTCTTCACACTATACAAGTTCCCATATGTGCTCCAATTACTCTCACAACATGAGGATGAAGTAACTTGAGAGAGGACCCTCAAGGCTATCTTTTGTAGAAGAGGGCATGTTGCCCCATGAGTTGCCCACCAAACAAGGCATTTCTTAACCCCCATGTCTCTAACCACCTCATATCCTCCAAATCTCCTAATGCTACTAGAAAAATCATAAAATTCCTCCTCCACCACCTCAAGGTGGTCTCTATCTTGAAGTAGTCATCTAAATGCTATCTTCCTCCCCTCTGAGATCTCTCCATCCATGTGAGGAGGGACTCTGGATGAGGGACCCGACCCACCACTGAGCCAATCCTAAGCGTAGAACCTCGGGTTCAATGAGTGGACCAAGCAATGCAAAGGTGTGCAATTCTTATCCCACCTGGAGATAAGAATGCCCTATATGATGGAACATAAGTTCTCTGCCGATGTCTCATACTTAGCACACTCATTCTCCATAACAATGGTCCTCATGGACTCAATCATGGAATCCCACCCCTCATAAACATCTCCTAGGATGGGCTGGTCCATTTCTGCAAACCGCAACAAAGAAATGATTGGCTCCATGATCTTGATGCTAAGGACTACCCTATCCCACCAACCATCATCTAAAAACGTGTCCCGCACGACACGGGGACCCTGTTGGACGTGTCCGGTTACTTAGGTATCCATCCACATGAAACCCAAATTTCCAACCCTCAAAGGCCATTTCCCATGATACTAATTAAATAATTTTCCTTGGTAATGGCCATAACAAGATGAAATGCATGCACAAGTGTGAATAAAAAAATGCAAAAAAAATTTGTAACTTGGTTTCTCAAAATTTCATCACAATCATTTGTCCATGAACATAATCAAAATTTCATCAGAAGTGTATGTAGCTATACATTGCCTCTTAGTTAAGCACCCTTGACTAAATGCCAGAACACATTAACAAAGTGTCTCTCAGGCCTGCCCTATCCACACCCTCAATCAATCTACTCAACGCTCAGGGACCGTCGATTCAACTAAAAGACTTCATATAGAAAATCACTATGTTTTTTATTTAATTTTCTGAACTTGCCATACAATGTAGAGATCGATTTTGTAGAGAGAAATTGTCTCTGTTTTGAGAAGTTGACATTGTTGTTATTGTCATTCTAGTCACAATCTCTAGTTGATTATTCAACATATTAATCATTGATAGTCATCTCAAGTACATATGTAATCATATTGGCAAGACAAATTCATACATATCCATTTCATTCCATGCCACTTTGTCCTCCCCTCCAACCACAAGGCGTAATATATTGAAATCAATAAATTTAATGTTAGCTTATGAAGTTGATGGAAATATTGTTTTCTGCAATGGACGTAAAGGCCAAAACATGTCAAAATAACACTCCTAAATTCTAAGAAGTTTAAACCCAAGTTTGCATGGAAAAGTCACCAATGAGGGTTAAGAAGTGCCTTAACTTCTAGAAAGAAGTTGAACGAAGCTTACCTTTTAATTGTTAAATGTTTAATTTTAAGTTTTAAATGTATGTAAGTGAATGCCATTAAATTACTTACTTGAGTTTGATTTAATACATTTTCAATTTTGAAGAGACATCATTATATACCATGTATATGTTTCTAATGATTTTCGTATTGATGTCTTTATTGCAGTTGCGGCTATGGACACCAATGCCGAGATACTGATTGAGCTTGCCCACTTGAGGGGCATTAGTGCAGCTTTTAGTGGTGGTGACAGGATTCGTCGCTCGCTTGCATCAACCTTGGATGCAATTGTTGACACCATTTCACAGTCTACCAATGTATTATATGATATTACATCATATAGAGAAAGAAAAAGACAACAATATGCTGATGGGCTAGACTACAATGCAATAAAAAAGTTGAAAATATCCAAAGAGCTCATATTTGCATTGTTTAGGGACCCTCGGATGGGGGAAATCCCAAATGCAAATAGGCCGCATATCTCCATTGAGTGGTGCACGTTTCAACCATTTGTTGATAACTAGATGGAAAGATGGTACATGGTTTTTGATATGCCACCACACAACAACAGGGAAATTCCCTTGTATTTCCTTCGAAAGATCTACGCAGAGTTCGTGTTACATAAACACGTAAACTATTTTGACATCTTGTAGTTTCAGGGGATCAGTGGGGGGATGCCCCAAAACCGACCCAATGCGAGGCTTCAAGACCAGGATCACCCTATCCATGCACCTCGCAGGAAATTTCCTGGGCTAGATGTCCCACCTGCACATCGTATTATTCCACAAACACGGGATGCATTTTTGAGTTTGGCACAGGCGGTTGTTCGCCATGGCACTATGGTTCAACATATGGGTGAGGAAGGGACATCTATCCCTAGTGTGGTACATACACTAGCTCGTCACCATGCAGGACCATCAACTAGTGCAGGACCATCAAGACCATCCACTAGTGCAGGACCATCGACACATCCCCATCCTAGTACTGATCCTCACGAGTGCACATCATGTGGTCATCCCTGCTATGGTCTTGCCTCAGATGTTGCCTTCAGTGGGTTTTTGAGAGAGGTATGTTGATGGTTAATTGTAATAAATTCTTCATTTATTTTCGTCTTTGTACACATATATATAGTTTGAGCTAATATATTAATTTTGTGAACTTGCAATTGATGCTTTATGCCGGCAGCGACGCCCCAGAGCCGGATGTTCCAGACTCTACAGGGGGGCATGATGCTACCCATTTGGTAGGCCCATCTTATATAGCACCTATTGCCGTATCTCACACCAAGGTAAACATTTTAAAATTTCAGTTTTTTAATACTTGTTAATTTGTTAATTTCCACATACTTTACATTTTAGTTCACTAATGCTATCTACGGTCTAATATTTACAATTATTAAACTTGCAGATGGTAGATCCTTCACTGGGGCAAGGTAATGTGGAGGTAGCACCCATGGTCATATCGTCCCATGAAACATCTAGGCTCCAGGTAAACAATTAAAAATGACATTTTTTAAATACATGTTTGTTTGTTGAATCATGCATGTCTAACTATATGAACACTTGCTGACTGTAGGCACCATCCGAGACATCTGGACCATTGCCTGGATTTGTATCTCCCTCTAGGCCATTCGTGAACAAGGGTCATGTGTATGTGAGGCGTTCTACTCCTAGAAAGACTCCAGCTGCCCACGACCATGGGCTTACTCACACTATGGTAACGTATATCCTTCGATGATATTTGTTGTTTAACTTGAAATCCAGTGCATAAATCATTTTTGTTAATGTTTGAATTGCATGTTTACTGCATCAGGAACCCGAGTTGTCTACTGAAAACCTCGCATCGATGGTTGATGGAGCAGTCAATGCTGCATCTGCAATGGCAATTGATCACACACAGGTATGTAACTATTTCAACATTATCTTTACCTAGTTTATTATTGTTGTCTATTGTTTATTCATGCATTTCTAACTATTTCAACATTTTTTCATTGTAGCCACCACCAGCAGGAGCAGTTCCTGGCCCCCCTGGTTCGACCATCCTGGATGTTCAACCAACGGCTCCATCTGCTACACAAGCAATGCAATCTCCTTTGTCAGTTGGGGTGAGATGTCCTTCAGTGACCAAGTGTTTCATGCACTTTCCATGCACCAGTTGATAATTGTTGAGCTAATGTATTAGTGTACATAGTTAGTTGAATTTAACAATTGATATTTAATTTGCAGGATCCAGAGACATACACTGATCTTAGAGATGTGCCTAGAGGATCAACGTCGGGAAAGAACAAGAGGAAGCTTGAGTTTTGATGTGTCTTATGGGATATATGTACATTTGGATACATGTACATGTGGCTTTGATAGTTTTGGACACATATGCTTTTGGATACTTTTGTATATATATGTACTTTTCGATACATTCACTTTTGGAGACATGTACATTGACTTCATTGGATACATGTACTTTTGGAGACATGCACTTTTGGATATATATGTACTTTTGGATACATGTACTTTTGGAGACATGCACATTGACATTTCACTTATAAATGAATGATACATTTCACTTTGTATTTGTTCTTCGGTTTCCACGTGTTCTTGTGTCAATCTAATGTGTTGATTTGTGTGGATTATCTATTACTCATGAATGCGCTATGTCAAAAGAACAAACTATTATATTTAAAGGTTTCAACGAACTCACTACATGTGTGCATTAATTGGTATCTAATTAAAATTTGTGATTTTGGATGATCATTACAAGTTATGTCAAAGTTCTTGCTCGTGTAATTTAATCAAACTAAATACAATACAATGTTTTTCAAGGTTTCAACGAACTCACTCATGCACACTAATTGGATAGGTGTAATTAAAATTTGTGAGTTTGGATGATTAAATTACAAGTTAAGTCAATGTTCAAGTGTAATTTAATAAAAGTAAGTGCAATACATGCTACACATTTCATCAATGCCCAATATTTGATTGTATAATTAGATTCAACACTACATATGAGTAACTACATACAAATGCTCAAAGCAACATTGGTGAAAGGAACAAACGTTACCTCGGGATTCGAGAAATAAAGTGCCTTCTAATGTTGGTTGGGAAGGATATGCTTGGTTATCCTTATGGCTTGGAGGTCATCTTCATGTAGATAAGTACTCTTGTTGTCATGTGTCATTAAGGTTTTTTCATTTGGTAAAATTCTTCAGGGTCAGGGTTTGTTCATGGTTTCATTATACTTGATTTCTAAACATATAATTATTCTAAGAAAGGTTGCTAGGTTTTCTTCCCCATGAGGATTTCCTGGGATAAAATGTTGTGTCTCTTGTCCCTGAACAACATTTTCATGTGACTTGCAACTCGACCTAGCTTAGAAACCGGACGTCCGACCGATGAACTATCGACTCTGTTGGTCCCCTAGCGTGCGATTACCTCTAGGGGGCCCTCTCCCTTGGCTCCCCATGGCCCCGTGGCTTGATTGTGCATTCATTTGGTAAACTAGGGTTTTGCTCAATTTCATTGCATGCAATCTCGCATTGGTGGTTCAACTCTGTAAAAATCTCCCCCGAGCTAGTGTTGGAATTGTTCCCACGTCGGCATTGCCCACACACAATTGCAGGAGCCAACGGCACGCAATCTTCCTGCTCCGTTTGCTTTTTGGCTCCTGGGCGGAAATTCACCAAGTGTCCCTGAATGACATTTTCATGCGACTTGCAGCTCGGCATAACTCGGAAACCGGACGTCGGACCGACGAACCGTCGACTCCGTTGGTCTCCTGGCATGCAATTACCTCTAGGGGGCCCTCTCCTCGTCTCCCCATGGCCCCGTGGCTTGATTGTGCATTCATTTGGTAAACTAGGGTTTTGCTCAGTTTAATTGCATGCAATCTCGCATTGGTGGGTCAACTCTGCAAAAACCTCCCTCGAGCTAGTGTTGGTAGTGTTCCCACGTCGGCATTTCCCAGACACACTTGCAGGAGCCAACGGCACGCAATCTTCCTGCTCCGTTTGCTTTTTGGCTCCCGGACAGAAATTCACCAAGTGTCCCTGAACGACATTTTTATGCGACTTGCAACTCGACATAACTCGGAAACTAGACATCGGACCGACGACCCGTCGAATCCGTTGGTCTCCTGGCATGTGATTACCTATAGGGGGGCCTCTCCCTTGTCTCCCCATGGCCCAGTGGCTTCATTTTACATTCATTTCGTAAACTAGGGTTTTGCTCAGTTTAATTGCATGCAATATCGCATTGGTGGGTCAACTCTACAAAAACCTCCCCCGAGCCAGTGTTGGTAGTGTTCCCACATCGACATTTCCAACACACACTTGTAGGAGCCAATGGCACACAATCTTCCTGCTTCGTTTGCTTTTTGGATCCCAGACGAAAATTCACCAAGTGTCCCTAAACGGCATTTTCATGCGACTTGCAACTCGACATAACTCGGAAACCGGACGTCGGACCGATGAACCGTCGACTCCATTGGTCTCCTGGCATGCGATTACCTCTAGGGGCCCCTCTCCCTCGTCTCCCCATGGCCCAGTGGCTTCATTGTGCATTCATTTCGTAAACTAGGGTTTTGCTAAGTGTGGGAGTGTGCAATTTTTGCACATGGGGGTCAACTTTGGAAAATCATCCACCGGGCAAGTATGGCTAGTGTTCCTAGCCCGAACCTGCCTAGACACACCTACAGGACTCCTCGGAACCCGGTTTTGTTGCACGGTTGGAGTTCTATGCCCCAGGTAAGTATCCAACAGGTGTCCTTGAAGGCCTTCTGGCAGCGAGACGGGACGAGCCATAGAATGAAGACCGTGGCTCGGATCGATGAACCGTCAACTTCGTTGGATTCAGCACACCGGGATAGTGCCAGGGGTGCCCCTCCCCTCCTGCTCGGTGGCCCATGTGTCACCTTGCAGGTCCATCTTGGAAACTAGGGTTTTTCTCTGTGTGGGAGTGTGCAATTTTTGCACATGGGGGTCAACTTTGGAAAATCATCCACCGGGCAAGTATGGCTAGTGTTGCTAGCTCAAACTTTCCTAGACACACCTGCAGGACTCCCCGGAACCCAGTTTTGTTGCACGGTTGGAGTTCTATGCCCCCGGTAGGTATCCAACAGGTGTCCCTGAAGGCCTTCTGGCAACGAGACGGGACGAGCCATAGAATGAAGACCGTGGCTCGGATCGATGAACCGTCGACTCCGTTGGATTCAACACACTAGGATAGTGCCAGGGGTGCCCCTCCCCTCTGGCACGGTGGCCCACGTGTCACCTTGCAGGTCCATCTTGTAAACTAGGGTTTTGCTTAGTTTGGGAGTGAGCAACTTTTGCACACGGGGGTCAACTTTGGAAAATCATCCACCGGGCGGGTATGGCTAGTGTTCCCAGCCCGAACCTGCCTAGACACTTTGGAAACTAGGGTTTTGCAGGTCCATGATGAAGATTTTCATGTTGATGATGATGGTGATGATGATGAAGATGTTGATGATGATGGCTTGGCTTGGTCAATTACAAATAGCATAAATAGTATAGTATTAAAAGTATGTAACATACCTCATCATGCTAGATCCCACCTATTATCATACAACCAAGCCCTCCGGATCATCTCTTATACTGATGGTCTCGATTAGTCTCTCGTGCTCTATATCCGGTAAGAAGTAGTGTACCTTTGATGTATTTCGACTAGGCATTGTTCGTACCTAAAGGTTTGTGCCAATCATTAAGTTGGTAAAGTGATACACACTTGCACCTGGTTTGTAATCCCTGTAAACATATCCACCCTTATTTCTTCCATTGCTATCCCGTGTCAAGTATTCACCTTTAACAACCATAGACCCAGTTGGAAAGTGGTTGTTTTCATCGTCAGTCATGGACATAATGAGGGTTTGCTTTCCATCTATACAGTGTGCCAACCAGTATTCATCACCCCATTCAGTATCTTTTGAGGCAACCACTGTGTATATGTGCCCTGCATTATATGATTGTAGGTATATGATCAAAATATTTTTCATGCGATACAAGGCCATTAATGTGCATTTGAAGACTACGTAAACAAACAAAAAATGTTAAGGAAATGCATCATATCGGGTTGTACAAGGTCTGAGACATGATCAAAATCTGCAGAAATAGATGATTGGTCTTCTTCCAACGGAGTTAACTCAACAATTGCACACTGATCAAGTGGAAGTGATATGTGATCCCATCCATCAACCCAATCCAATGATTCACACCCATCCCAGTCACCATCCCAACAAGGCAGGCAAAAACAAGCGAGTTTTCTGGTCCAAATTTCAAATACTAGGTTATCAGAGCTTCAAACCGAATGAAAGCCATGAGTCCCAGGCATAGTCTTGCATTCCCATGCATGTGAACGATCTTTGTCTACCACCTCCTAAAAAAATCTCTCCACATGTCTCTTTCTTGTGGATTCTACTCACATAGTTGATTCCTTTCCCATTACTGACGTGCACCACTTGACTGTAGATTGAGCATTTAGAATAGTAGATTCGGTAGATACTTTCAATTCCTCTCTTCGTAGGGCTGTTTTGACACATGCTCTGGCTCCATCATGCTCTCCTTTACCAGGCCCAGTCTCAAAATAGTTCCACATATGTGGCACTTTGTAGTTTTTATGCAATGAACACAACCACTGAAATATGCGTGCATTTTTGAACTGACCAGCACACCCATCAGACCAAATTCGGTGTCGATCCATATGTATGTTCCTTCCCTTTAAGTTATCATAGAACATGATGAAGCAATGACGTACATAGTGGAAGTCATGGCACCTATCATCACTTATGTAGAAGTGATATTCCTTTAGAATTTCTCTTTGCTCTTTAGTGTTATTTGGGCCATGCCTATATGTGATATGGACCATCAAGGAAACCTGCTCAGAGTGATAATACTGACTTTGGATCTCATTTTGAGGTTGTAGAGTGTAGTTCTCGGCAAAATCAACAACTGAAAGTATAGTACCAAGGGGAAATGTATCTCTGCATATTCTAAACTTCTCATCATGCCATCGTGCCACATGGACATGCTGAACATATTGATGTGTCTTTTCAATAAATTCCTTGATGAAGTCACTAACTTGTACCTGGTGACACAAAATGATCTCAATGTCAGTTTTTTGTTGTAAGTAAGGATTGAAATGTAACCGTTACAACATAATTTTATAGATATAAATGCATACCTGAGATGTCACCAATTGTATTTTTTTGCTTTCTTTCCTTGGGACTATTTCATAGTTGATATATTTGAAACTTTTCATGTCTGTAACCATTTTCCCAAATTCACTGTCTCCATTCTCGTGCATACATTGGCTCAATAATGCCATTCTAGCACAGTTGGAGCATGTTCCATCCAAACAAGATTTTGCATAGTATTTTTGCCCCTCGGGCCTATTGCACATGATGCTATGAATGAATTCTCTTGATGAAGTCGGTGGTATTGTCATGGAGCAATCCTGCACATGGTTAGTATGCAACACACGACGAATGTACAAAAATGTTTCATAGCAATATTCATATTCTATATGGTATCTACAACAACAAGTGTTACAAAGAGTATTTATTCTAATATACCATGGGTTACATTTATCAAAAGATCTTTGCCCCAAGTTCAATTGTCTATGCTCAATCCTAAATTTCTCGTAAAGTTCTGTCTGTGTGATATCAAGAAGATGCTTAGCATGTGGTTCACAATCCTTTGAACCCCTTCTTAGTTTTAGTACATTCTTTCGGTTTGAAGAAGGCCTTGTGTGATCATGCCAAAAACTGTGCACTAGTCCCTTTACTGCATCAACTAGCTTCATGTCACAACGTGGCAACCGACCAACAAAGGCCCAAAAATCTATCTGATCGGTTGTGTCAAGATGTTCTCTTCTAATAGAATACCTACGGAGGGTTTTTACATTCAAATTAACTAGTTCGGATGTAGGCCTGAGAATACGAAGGGCCTTGGTGTTCTTATTTGCAATTGCTTGTGACAACATACGACAAGCAACATTGCGGTCCTTTGAATGTGTGTTCTTACCAATTTTACCAAATGCATCTACTAGGATTTTAACTATATGAGAACTTGGTTCAGAATTCTTTATCATCTTTATCCCTAACTTTTTATTAACAACATTCATGCTCCTAGATTTTAACAATGATAAAAATAATCTACATTTATCTCCATCACATTTAGAAACAAAATATTTATCAAGTATCTGTTGAGTTTGATAAGCAACACTACGTTTAGATAGCGTACCTTCAATGGAATTGATAAGGATTTCATCAACTTGTATACGCTTCGGAGTTCTTCGACGTGTGCTTGCTAATGGAGGTAAGGGGGTTGGAATTGTACCATGTAGCGCATCACCAAGACGCTCTGGCGTTTCGGTAGTAGCTTGGTGTCCTTCATTCTCTTCCTGGTAGTTGGATGGTGGAAGTCCAACATCCTCATCGATGGTCTGTGGAAGTCCAACATCCCCTTTTGGAAGTCCAACATCCTCATCGATGGTGTGGATAACATTCTCTTCTTCAACAGTAGGCAAAATGTCCAACGCCTCTTTGACTTCATCGCTTGTATAACCACATCCGGATAGCAAATTGGGTGTTTCTTCGTGAGCTTCATCTTGAGATGGCAACTTATCACTTTGACTTGAAGTGGGAATTGAAACATCCCCTAATGAACACCTACGTTTTGCTTCTTGATTACATCCATGGGGTGCTTGTTCAACAACTATTGTGGAAATTGAAGGTCCCTCTTGTCGTAGATTAATAGGATGAACCATGGTATCCTCTACAATTGGATTTGGATTAGTTTCCAAAGAAAGCCTCCGATTCATCATGTATATTCTTTTCTTTTCTTTCTCTTCTTCAATGACTTCTTGAGGTCTCTTTTTCCTTGTTGATTTGTTTACTCGGTTATGTGCATTCCCCATCACCACAATGATCAATTCAATATAGTTTGTTTTTGTTGCTCCTCAATTACAAGATCTTCAATAATAAGCAAATGGAAGTTAAATCATAAATTGTTTGGGCTCTTTGATTCTCTTGTACACTTGTGTATATCCACCATCACCATGAAATGGTCTTGAAGCTTGATATCTTATCTTGTGTGCTCCTCAAATATAGGCAAAATGAATCTTTCAAAGGCCTTATCTTTGGTGTTATTCAATTGGAGATTCTTCAAGCTTGCTGATTATCTTCTTCAAATATGGTCATAAAACCCAACACCACACTGAGCAACCATTAAAGATGTCCTCAATGCTGCACCTGCATAAAAAAAATAATGATGGAGTTGGTGTAGAGTGTGAGAATTTCCAATGGTGGGCTCATGCTGTTCGAAAAATCGTGGGAGTGTTGTTTTGGCTCGGACAGAGTGAAGTTGCTCTCGGATAGGGACAGTCCACTATTTATGGAGTTACAAAAAGTGCATGCGTTATATAAAGAAAAAATGCGTGCGCGATATGTAGTGCAAAAACGCGTACGCGATATTGTCAAGCACAATAAATAGATTAGGTGCACGGCTAAGGCAACGAACAAAATCAAAAGAAAACTAATAATTTATATGGTTACATACAAAACAAATGTTTTTAATGTGGGGACAAATGTTTTGTATGGTTTAATACTCCCTAGCTCTCTCCCAATAATCCCTAGATACCCCCTATCTCTTTCTAAATATCTGTCCCTCATTCTCCCTACATCCCTCCCTACATGTTTCTTTCTCTCCCTTACTCCAACCATGTCTCTACCACCCCACTCTCCATCTCTCCACCTTCTCTTTATCTTCGTCATTATCCCTCCCTATAGCACTCTCTCCCTGCTTCTCCCTTAATCACTAACCCTCTACGCCTTTATCCCTCCCCCCTGCCCTCTCTGTCTTACCTTGTTCCTAGAGCCCCTCCCCCATAAAGGCCTTTAGACCCTCTTCTAAACATTAATCCCTAAGTGCATAAGTGCACAAGATGATGAGGAGGAGGAGGGTGATGACAATGAAGATGATCATGATGTAGATGAAGATGATAAAGATGATGATGAGGAGGAGGGTGATGACAATGAAGATGATCATGATGCAGATGAGGATGGTAAAGATGATGATGTTGATGAAGATGATGGTGATGATGATGAAGATGTTGATGATGATGGTGATGGTGATGTTCGGATGATGATGATGATGATGATGAAGATGATGGTGACATGATGGAGATGTTGATCTGATGAGGAAGATGATGATGATGATGGTGATGATGATGAAGATGTTGATGATGATGATGATGGTGATGATGATGAAGATGTTGATGATGATGATGGTGGTGATGAAGATGATGATGGTGAAGAAGATGACGATGATGGAGATGTTGTGTTGATGGGGAACCTAGAGATGACAATGATGATGAAGATGGTGATGGTGATGGTGATGGTGATGACGATGAAGATTTTGATGATGATGCTGATGGTGATGATGATGAAGATGTTGACGATGATGGTGATGCTGATGTTTAGATGATGATCATGATGATGTTCAAAAGATCATGATGGTGATGATGATGGAGAAGATGACGATGATGGATATGTTGATGAGGAACCTGCAGATGCCAATGATGATGATGATGATGGTGATGAAGATGATGATGATGGAGATGTTGATGAGGAACCTACAGATGCCAATGATGATGGTGATGACGATGAAGATGTTGATGATGATGGTGCTGGTAATGATGATGAAGATGTTGATGATGATGGTGATGGTGATGTTCCGATGATGATGATGATGATGATGACGATGGTGACATGATGGAGATGTTGATCTGATGAGGAAGATGATGATGATGATGGTGATGATGATGAAGATGTTGATGATGATGATGATAGTGATGAAGATGATGATGATGAAGAAGATGATGATGATGGAGATGTTGTGTTGATGGGGAACCTAGAGATGACAATGATGATGAAGATGGTGATGGTGATGGTGATGGTGATGGTGATGGTGATGACGATGAATATTTTGATGATGATGCTGGTGGTGATGATGATGAAGATGTTGATGATGATGGTAATGGTGATGTTTAGATGATGATCATGATGATGTTCAGAAGATCATGATGGTGATGATGGTGATGATGATGGAGAAGATGACGATGATGGATATGTTGATGAGGAACCTACAGATGCCAATGATGATGATGATGATGGTGATGAAGATGATGATGAATGAGATGTTGATGAGGAACCTACAGATGCCAATGATGATGGTGATGACGATGAAGATGTTGATGATGATGGTGCTAGTAATGATGATGATGATGATGATGATGATGAAGATGATGGTAACATGATGGAGATGTTGATCTGATGAGGAAGATGATGATCATGATGGTGATGATGATGAAGATGTTGATGATGATGATGATGGTGATGAAGATGATGATGATGAAGAAGATGATGATGATGGAGATGTGTTGATGGGGAACCTAGAGATGACAATGATGATGAAGATGGTGATGGTGATGACGATGAAGATTTTTATGATGATGCTGATGGTGATGATGATGATGATGATGATGTTGATGGTGATGATGATGAAGATGTTGACGATGATGGTGATGGTGATGTTCAGATGGTGATGATGATGATGATGATGATGATGATGACATGGAGATGTTGATGAGGAAGGGGGAGATGACAATGATGATGAAGATGTTTATGGTCATGAAGACGATGATGATGGTGATGGTGATGATGATGGAGATGTTGAAGATGATGGAGATGGTGATGAAGATGATGATGATGATGATGATGATGATGGTGAAGATGATGAAGATGATGAAGAAGATGATGATGATGGAGATGTTGATCTGATGACGATGAAGATGATTATTATGGTGATGATGATGAAGATGTTGATGCTGATGATGATGGTGATGAAGATGATGATGATGGAGAAGATGACGATGATGGAGATGTTGATGAGGAACCTACAAATGCCAATGATGATGATGATGATGGTTATGACGATGAAGATGTTGATGATGATGGTGATGGTAATGATGATGAAGATGTTGATGATGATGGTGATGGTGATGGTGATGTTTAGATGATGATGATGATGATGATGAAGAAGATGATGGTGACATGATGGAGATGTTGATCTAATTCAAGGAAGATAATAATGATGATGGTGATGATGATGAATATGTTGATGATGATGATGATGGTGATGAAGATGATGATGATGAAGAAGATGATGATGATGGAGATGTTGATGTTGATGGGGAACCTAGAGATGGCAATGATGATGAAGATGGTGATGGTGATGGTGATGGTGATGACAATGAATATTTTGATGATGATGGTGATGGTGATGTTTAGATGATGATCATGATGATGTTCAGAAGATGATGATGATGATGATCGAGATGTTTATTTGATGAGGAATATGATGATGATGATGATGATGGTGATGATGATGAAGATGTTGATGATGACGATGATGGTCATGAAGATGATGATGATGAAGAATATGATGCTAATGGAGAATATGATGCTCACAACTCCCTCTAGTCTCTCTCTCCCCAACCATCAATCTCTCTCTCTCTCTCTCTCAAACACACACACATACACACACATTATGTCACTTTCCATTCTCAAACCCATCCCCCCTCCATCCATATCTATCTCCACCTTTCTCCCTCCATCCCTCACCCTACCTTCTCTCCCTCCCTCTCTTATCACCTGTCTCTCTCCCACCTTCTATCCCTCCCTCATGTTATCTTTCCCTCAACCTATCCCAATCTCTCTCTCACACACTTTATGTCCCTTCCCCCTCCTCTCATATTCTCTCTCTCCATCGCCACCACTCCCTGCATGTCTCCCACCAACACTTTCTGTCCCTCCCTTCCTATCTCTTTATTTCGTTCTATCCCCATCTATCTCTCACTCCCTCCAAATCCATTCCTCCTCATTGTCCCTCTCCCTCCCTTGCTCTATGTCTCCCCCCCCCTTGTATTATTTATTTCTCTCTCACATCCCCCTTGCCTCCATCCATTCCCCCTTGTCACTCAAGTTTCACTTTCAACTTCTAACCCTATACCTCTTCAGAACCTATTCTACTCCTGATAGTGCTCTCATGCTCCACTTCCCCTCACCCCCTGTAGCCCATCATGTTCTCATTCCCTTCATCTCTCCCCACTCAAGCTTCCAACATCCTTCTAAGCCCTTGACCCTTTCCCACCCCTATTAAATATTAACCATAGATTCCCTTGACCCTTCCCCACCCCTTCTCAAATATTAAACAAAAATTCCCTTGAGTCTTCCACACCCCCTCTTTCTCAAGTATTAAACATGTATTTTATGATTTGCATAATGCGAGCGCGTTTTTTAACTATATAACGCGTACGTGTTATGTAGTTATATAACGCGTTCGTGTTATGTAGTTATATAACGTGTACGCATTATGTACATCTAAAAGCGCGGCAATATTTTTGAATTTAAACCAGGTTGAATCACATGCTCACATGTCAACAATAATCCTATGTGTATGCTTTGGAGTTTGCTTCAGTAATTCCAAACCTGTGCTATGTTAATGAAAAACCAAAGCTAATTGGGTATTTCTTCTAGTTTATGGAGAAGCCTGTGCTTAGCCACTCGTTACAATATGCTAGATAGAGCCATTTTTGACAAAATATTAGACACAAATAGCATTTTTTCTGCAGATTCCAAATATGTAACTTTTATTTTGAAATATTAATTTTTCCTATTTTCTTTCAATTTCTTTTCTGTCCTACGTCCTTAACTCGTGAAACACACTATTAGTGTTTCTTCCATAACTTTTTCAATTCTCAATCATTTCAAAAAACAATTGTATGGTGCACAAGAGGACACTAACCTCCACATTCTATGAAAAACCCATTTCAAGATTTTTGCATTAAGACCTTCAAAGGCTCTACCCACAAAAGAGGTACTATTTTCGAGGTTTGATCACTTAGACAATTATAAAAAAATTATAAAATTACTAATTTAATTTTCGAAAAATAATGGCGCACAAGTGCTATGTGTTCTCTACATGCATGCCGATTTTTGTAGCTTGATTCCATCATTTAGGCCCTCAAAGGCTCTACCCACAAAAACATATACCTTATCATTTGCCTGAAAAATAAAAAGTGTCTGTTAGGAAAAATGAAACTTGACATAGCTATGCAAATTTTCAATACATAAAAGTTATATATTCGGAAACGTGATTCAATTTCCTACATTTCATCTTTTTTACTCAATGCAAGATATTTTGCGTAAGTAGCTCAAAAAATCCAAGTAAGTTGAGGGATGCCTGCTTTTTCAGTTTTCTATTGCATCTAACACGCCAAAAGTGACCCTCATTAGCTTGCATTGACCCTCAAGTTAAAATATTTTCCTTGCTAGCAGGACTCTGCATGTTTGAATAGTGTTATGTCATATTACTTAATTGTTCTTGTGATTGCATTTTATGGGAAATTAAACCCCTGAGGGAAGATTGAATTGTAATTCTATGATTGGTTTATGTATTTTGTTTCTCTATTTCTCTGTATGTGTTCAACTATGAATCAATTGTATTTATTATTTAGTTTTCTTAAGAGTCATGGATTTCAACATGGAGCAATTTATCATTTTTTTTCTTATAACGTTTGAATAAATCGCATGATTTTGCTTCCTACTCCATTAAATTTGATTCTTCTATTTAAGGGTGCTAGCTTAATGGAAGAGCATTTTCCTTAAAGGCAAGAGGTTGGTGGTTTGATTCATCTATTCCCTATATACAAAAATCAATGACTAATTAAATGACCAGTTAACAACAATCAATGACTAAATAAATAACTTGTTAACAATGATCAATGACTAAAAAAATGACCAGTTAACTACAGTTAATGACTAACTGTATGAGTAGTTAACGACAATCTATTACTAAATGAATGACCAATTAACAACAATAAATGACTACTACAAATGATAAATTTGTGACTAAAAAAGACTAAAATTTGCATATAAACGACTATTAGTAGCTAATTTCCAATATCTTGTAGCTCGACTAATTTAGTTGTATTTATTTTAGTCATTATTACTTGCATTATTTAGTAGTATATTTGGTCATTGATTTAGTCATTAATTGTCACAATTAATGACTAAATCAATGACCAATTATATGACTAAATAAGACAACTATTAATGACTAAAATAAATACGACTAAGTTAGTCGAGCTATAAGATACTGGAAATTAACTACTATTAGTCTCCCACTAAGAACTAGTCGTTTATATGTGAATTTTAGTCATTTTTTTAGTCACTAATTTCTCATTGTGTACTAATGTACTATATTTATGGTAGGTGTAATTTTCATGAACAAGTTATATGTTACTTGCGTTTTCTAGATTGAAGGAGGATGGGACAAGTGTACTGTCTAGATTGATTTTATGGTCGTTGTTCAAAATTAGAAATAAACAATTATAATATATATATATATATATATATATATATATATATATATATATAAAATAACTGGTACCCATGCATAGCTAACTCTTAGCTCATGCATGGATAATAGGTAGTGAAATAAAATCCATTTAACTAAAGATACTTAAGGCATAGACAATAGGTGATTACAATTAAGCATGAAGAACAAGTAGTAGATAATTGGTTCATGGCACTTAACGTGTGACCTATCGATGTTCACCGACCACAAGTTAAGTGGTTGTGCTAGTTAACTCAATATTTCATAGTGAATACGTATTTAAGAGAAATCCAATTTATTCTAGACCATACTAAAGAAAACTGGTTTCATTTTACTATGAATTAAAAAAATGAAAAAGTTTGTCCTCCATCGCCATGGACTAAGCATTGCACAATTCAGTAAGCACCTCTATATATTAAAGGGAGTAGGGTATGGAGGGAACAGGGCCATAGGAGTGGAGCTATGAAATAAAAGGTAGTGTGAAAATGATCTAGATCCAGTTCACAATCCCCTATAGACTCGTCCAAAAATAGATAAGGAGGAAACTACTATGGATAGAGAATAAATGAGGAGGAAACCTAAATAACTAACATAGATTCATCTTAAAAGGGGATTACCAAGCGTCAAGAGGTATATACCACTGTAATATCCATAATATGATATCATGTAATATTATCTCAATATCAAACTTCAAAATCATAAAATTGTAGGACAGTAACTAGTTCACAAAACTAGACAAGAGGAAACTAGTTTACAAGACTAATGAATCCACCCAAAGCTTGACTAATGGACACTTTTGGATCTGTCAAATGTACTAGGGAGTGAAAAAAATCAAGGAAAACAACATAAAGGCCAGTTTTTGAGTTATAAGAACAATGTACTGGTGCCATTTATGTTTCGAACATTAGCAAGGATGAAGTCTACTCAGGTTGCCTGGGCACACCAACATATGCCTACTAAACTCTTTCACTTACACTTGACATAAAAAAATGTGGATAATAGGTCATAACCCACTAATATACTTCTGAAAAAATTTCACAGAGGTTTTGGGAGGTTCTGGCAGTGTTTGGAGGCAAAGGGAGAAAAAGAGCTAGGATGGACTGCTCAACTAGAATATTTCCAAGCTCTCTCAAACAAGCTGAGAGGGATACAAATTCTCACTAAGAGGATTTTAAGGTATTCATAAATGTATTAAGAATCTCATATGATTGATAAAACCAAAATTGAGCATTTAGAGGAAGTTTAGTTGAACATACTCGAAAACTAGTCAAATAGAAAGGCACAATGAGCTAGTCTTGATAAGTTTGAATGCAAGTATCCAAAGAAGGTAATTAATGTATAATTTTTGAATTGGGATGGATTCTACAGGGCATTGAAAACCTACAAAAACTTTCGTAGAGGAAAATGGTTTCATATAACTCAGCATATTACAATTCTTGGAAAACTAGTCAATTAAAATTGCACAAAGAGCTAGTCTTGAGAATTATGGACTCAAATGGCCTCCAAGGCTCTTGAAATATCATTCTGATATTTAATGTAACTCATACACAACAATAAAAACAATAAAAAATGCTCACTAAGCTTATTAATCAATAAACAAAAGGATCATGGCTCTATCTTCACAAAGAGTCATTATTTGTGAATCATTACAATGAATGGAAGAAGAGTGTTACGGAAGAGTAAGAAGATGATATGTTGACACTGAATATGATCTGTATGATGGTAACGATATTCTAGCTACTCATGGGAGGAACATTGATCTTTTGTAGCTTCTTGCAAGCTCTCCAATTGATCTCTCTCTCTGAGTGAAACTCATTATTAAAACTACATCAAACCGACTTGGATCTCTGCATCAACTTCTAAAGTATTGATATTCACATGAAATATTTGGATCATATCTGAAATAGACTCAGTGATGAAGACTGGATGTCATCATCCTTTCAGTATAATCAGGGGCGCATCTCCTAGCTAGGACTAGGGGCACTTATCTTAGGTCAATGAGGCAAAAGTGCACTCAATTCAAATCACAAATGATCAAAAGATGCGAAATGAAGTTGTAATCATTCTTTTATAGATTGAGGTGAATTGTTGAGCAAGTAATATAGATTGAGGCACCCTCATGGAGTGGATAAGGTTGTTTTTCTTTCTACTTTAGCTTTTTCCTTGCTTTCTACTTTAGCTTTTTCCTTGCTTTCTGCTATAGCTTTTTCCTTTCTTTCTTTTTGCTTTGCTTTCTTCTTTTACTTTCACTTTCTGCTTTTGCTTTTGCTTTATCCTACCTTTTCTTTTATATCCTGCTTTTTCTACCTTATTCCGCTTTTCTGCTTTGTCCTGCCTTTTCCTGTTGTTCTACATTATCCTACTTTGCAGCTTTGTCTTGCTTTTTCTTGCTTTTGTGCTTTGTCCTGCTTTTATGCTTTGTCCTGCTTTTTTGCTTTGTGCCAGCTTTTCTTCTCTTTTTCCTACCTTCCTTGCTTTGACTGCTTTATCTTTCCTTCCTTTGCAAGTCATCACTTGGTTAACCATTATTATCTAATGCACCATTGTGCATACTTATCCATTTTATTTTATTGAAATAAATATCTATTAATGAAAATTACTTCTACCAAGTGCATTTCAAACTTAGGATAAAAATAAAACTAAACTTCCTAACTAATTAATGCCTTAACTTTGTAATTAACCCCAAGTGCATGAAATTTCCTGAAGAATTGGTTGGGATAGGAACTCCTTCCACTAAACATCAATAAGGGGACATGATACTATAATTCCTCAACATTTGCACTCTCGACACTGTTCAAGTGTGTAATACAATGTTTATGGTTTTAATTTAGGTAATTTGTGTGTGTGTGTATGTGTGTGTGTGTTTTAAATCTAATTTGAGTCAACATTTTATTTTTTATAATATTTTATTAATTTTTCTATCTAAGAAAATAAAAATAAAAATATATATGTGCGTGAGTGTGTGTTTTAAATCTAATTTGAATCAACATTTTATTTTTTATAATATTTTATTAATTTTTCTACCAAAGAAAATAAAAATACAAAAGTAACATATCGCCAACATATGGTGCAATTTAATTCGTTCGTTCGAGAGATGACGAATCCCACTATATTGGATTGCGAGGTGACCTAGCCAAAAAATGAGCCTTAAGTCATAATTATTGATTTACCAACAATAGTTAAATGTTGTAACTTTCAATGTGTTTTGGAAGTGCAACTAATATGTTAAATGTGATATACAATGAAGTCTGTTGAAAGGCATGCGATAAGCATATGTGCTTATATGATGAATGGATTCTATATAATTTTTATTGCAGCGAGTGAAACCATGTGCTCTACAACCCAGTATGGGGGAGATGTTGTAATGTCATGTAACGTTTGTAACAAAATAATTACAAAATTTATGTCCGCACATAAAATAAAAAATTATGGAAAGTATTTAAAAAAAAGCATGGGGGAGATGTTGTAACGTCATGTAACGTTTGTAACAAAATAATTAAAAAAATTCATGTCCACTCATAAAATAAAAAATTATTGAAAGTATTTAAAAAAAAGCATGGGGGAGATGTTGTAACGTCATGTAACGTTTGTAACAAAGTAATTAAAAAAATTCATGTCCACTCATAAAATAAAAAATTATGGAAAGTATTTATAAAAAAATCCATGTTGGTTCATAAAATAAAATATTATGAAAAGTAATTAAAAAATAGATGTTCATAAAATAAAATATTATGAAAAGTAATTAAAAAATAGATGTTCATTTATAAAATAAAAACTTAAAACTTAACCCGGATCTATCAATCAAGAGAGATCAAATTTATTGAGTTTAAATTTAAAAAAAAAAATACACCTCAAGAAATCGGATCCCTCTCGGATACGGGTTTATGATGGATCTATGCTGGTTTATTGGTACTTAACAGAAACTTAATGTAATGTACATCTAATTTGTTAAA
>BSBM01000676.1:2982500-3142500 GCA_027924585.1 Larix kaempferi | reverse complement strand
GTGTAGCCTTCGCTAGCCAACTGTCCTACTGAGATTAAGTTCTTTCTCAGGTCGGGAATATGTCTGACATCCTTTAGCTCCCAAACAGACCCATTCAACTTAATTTTCACTATACTTTTACCAATAATAGCACAAGGTTGATCATCACCAAGGTATACCTTTCCGAGGTCTCCAGGAACATACCTCTCGAAGAATTCTTTCTGCGCAGTAGCATGAAATGATGCTCCAGAGTCTAACACCCAAGACTCTTCCTTGCTTTCTAAAGAGCATATCAACGCATCATCTCCTCCTGAGGTGGAAGTAACATTTGCCTCTGCTTTCGCCTCCTGGTCCTTCGGTGCGCTCTTGCACTGATTTTTGTAGTGCCCAGTCTTCCCGCATTTCCAGCACTCAACAGTCTTCGAGCTATGGAAATTATTGGGATTCCTGGATTTGGACCTCCTATCCTTTGATCTACCTCGATAGTTCGATCTGCGTCCATTCCCTCTGTTTGAATTTCTTCCTCTTGACTCTGTATGCAAAATTGAAGAGGTTGACGATTCACCTGAATCTCTCCATCGGATCTCTTCACTGAGAACCAGATCACGAGCATCATCAAATTTTAGCTTATTGTTTCCCGACGAGCTACTCACAGCCGTGACAGTAGCATTCCAACTTTCTGGTAGAGAAGACAGAAGTATCAGTGCTCGTACTTCTTCATCAAATTCAATTCCAACTGAACTCAGCTGGGTTGTGACTGTATTGAGTTCATTGAGATGATGAGCTATTGATGCGTTTTCCATCATCTGCAGATTGAACAATTGCCTCATCAAATGAACTTTGTTAGAGGCCGATGGCTTCTCATACATACTGGAGAGAGCCGCCATAAGACCTGCTGTGGTCTTTTCCTTTGCTATGTTAAAAGCAACATTGCGAGATAACATCAATCGGATAACTCTGAGGGCTTGCCTGTCGAGAAGAGCCCAGTCTTCATCCTTCATGCTCTCTGGCTTCTCTTCTGCGAGAGGTTGATAAAGCTTTTTCTGGTACAGATAATCTTCGATCTGCATTTTCCAAAAGCCGAAGTCCACACCATCGAACTTCTCAATTTTTATCTTTCCTTCATCTGCAGCCATTGCTCCCACTCGAATCTGACTTTCTCTGGATCGTTTCTCACAAATCTGGCTCTGATACCAGTTGTTTGGAAATTATGCAGATTTCCCCTGTTTCAGATTTGGGAGAGCAAAATTAAATCAGAATGACAAGACACGCAAATTGATAATGGAGTTCGACTAATTAAGCCTACGTCTCCAGGCTGCTGCAGATTTTTTATGAAAGGGAAAAGTTACACAGTGTTTACAAACACTCAGAGCATATTGATCAGGACTGAAAAGAACCAGCGCACAGGATTTTCTTCATCTGTCTCGCTTATCTACAAATGCAGAAGTCCGCCTTCTATTTATGGATGCAGAAGCACACATCTACACGTTTTGCCAAGCTAGCTATTAATTGCCTTTCGTTCTTCTTCAACAAAGGATGCACCGTCCACTCTATTTTCTGGGTTGTTGGCTGGACAACCACTCTGTTTCCCTTTCAGCTTAAATGCCATTTATGTAAGTTTGACCAACACCTCCGCTGCTGAAGTGGCAGTTCCAGCAGATCGATGGCCTGCTTCTGGAAACATTGACTAGCGTGAAAAGGAAGGAGACGGTGTGGCTGCTGATGGTTAGAGCTTTGCAGAGCTCCAGAAAGGGATTAATGTGTCCCTGCGCCAACAGCATTATTCTAAACACATCTAACTACTCTCCTTACAATGTATATATCTACTTACTTTATGTACAATACCCCATATTTACAAATTGATTGACTAGTAATAACAAAAAGAAATAACAAACAAATGCATCAATGAAATTCTAGCATTATCATTATTACTTTATTCTTAGTTTTGTAAAATTACAATATTTGGTCAGGGATCGACCTAACAATACATGCTTAGAGATTATGAGCTTGCATAATATTTTTATATTAGTTATTCTTTTAAGTGGACATATGAAATTTCACACACCTGGAATGTAAAAAGAACCTCTTAATATAATGAGGGTGGAACTTCAAACCTTGTAAGTGTCTTAAATGTTAATGGATAAAAATAATTATCTAGACTCTATAACATAATGATATAAACACACACATACACATGATTGAATAATATCTAAGGAAACTTTTAGAGTACTTCCTCATGAATTAATGGCAAATGGGGTACACTATTGGTTCTTATTACGAAGCCTAACATGGAGAGGATAAAAGAAATTGAACCCGTGACCTCTCCAACTTCGAAATATCTCCCCCCCATGACCTCTCCAACTTCGAAAGATATCCACCCACGCTCCCACCTACCCACACACACACATACTCTATCTTATTAAAAGGTGGATAACTTTTCTAATAAAATTATATCAATAGATAACCTATCTTATTATATTTAAGAAGCAACATCAAGATACATTCATAATATAGTGAAAAATATAAAAACACATTTGAACATTCATGGATGAGTGATGGTCATTGCAAAATATCTAATGACTTTAAATGATAAACATAGAACCGATCTTTATCTAGATAGGCCAAAGATAATCTAAGAAAGTCTAATTGATACAATACTAAATTATCAAAGTAATGAAATATGATGAACAAGTTTAATAAGTTTACCACAAATCGAACATCATAAATAAAAACAACCTTTAAGATCAAGATTCAACAAAATTTGTGTAAAGATTTCAAATTTGATAATTTTATATGTTTGTGTAGGAGTGAAGATGTCTCAAGTTGGGAGTATCATGATCTTTCTATATGTTTATATGTTGGAGAATTTTTATGTTTCTTAAAGAGGATGGGATCTTAAATAGTTTCATGGGGAGATTGATTGACACATCCAAGAGTTATGTTATAATGATAAATTAACACAATGCGCATACAACTTGGTGTTTTTAGTAAGGTGTCCATAAGATTGTTTTACATAGTGTTGGAGTCAATTCCCCCCTTAAGGACCTAGTATTATGATATTTAGGCACTTAGAAGCTAGTTAATATCAACTTGGTATAATGTGTCTTTAGGTAAAGTGTGTTTCTTTGGTATGCAATGTTAAAGTTACAACATCAGGAGTCATTATACAAGTCAATCTTGTGTGCCAATATTGAGCCTCGTGTGTCGAGGTAGTGCCTTATAGGAGCCTAAGTTGGACTCAGGGAACTTGGAGTAGAATCTTGATTTGGACTTAGGAATGACTAAGCCTTATGTGCAAAGGTTAAATCCTCATGTGTTTAGGTAAGTGCTATGTATGTCAAAGTGATGGTGTTGCACAATCTTGTTTGTTAAGACTAAGGTCTTGTGTGTCAAGACAGATCCTCATGTGTTGAAGTGGTTCCTCATGTGTTGAGGTAATACTTTTCTTTTAGAATAATGAATTATTTGTGACATACTACTAACCATGGTCTTATTGATGGATAAGCTATTAATTCTCCTCTAGAGATTGGCCACCTCGAGAGTGAATTACTTTAGCACATGACCACTTGGAATGAGAGTATAACGAGATGATCATATCATTGGAAAAATATCCTTAGTATATTTGATATGATGAATAATTAAGTTGGCACAAGTGGACCATGTAGATAATACAAGAGATAAATATAATATGAATTAAGCTGAGAGAGAACTTGAATTTGTAGACTTCAGTGATTAGTGTGCTAAAATAGTTAGCTATGTGTTAACAAGAAAGACTTCAGTAATCAGTCTGCTAAAAGAGTTAGCTATGTTTTAACAAGAAAGACTTCAGTGATCAGTGTACTAAAAGGGTTATCTATGTGTTAACAAGAAATACTTCAGTGATCAATGTGCTAAAAGAGTTATCTAAGTGTTAACAAGAAATACTTCAGTTAAAAGAGTTAACTAAAGTGTTAACAAAGAAGATTTAGTTAACTAAGTGTTCTGCATGACAACACTTGAGTTAAACTAAAAGGTGATACTTGCATGCCAACACTTGAATTAAACTAAAAGACAACACTTGAGTTATGACATTTGCATGACAACACTAGATCTAAACTAAACGAAGACACTTGCATGGAAAAACTTGATTTATCCACTTAACTAAGTGATCTAGAATCCAGTTGAAGGGTGAGTTCATCATAAAGTCAAAAGACAAAGGTAAAATCAAAAGAATGAGCAGTATGGCACACTTGTTATGCAGGATTGATGAAACCAATGTCATAGTGAATTCTCTCTTGAAGAAAATTCGTAAAATTTGTGGATGTGACCAAATCAATGAATTGGTTTAGTGCAGTTTATTATTCTAAGTTCTCTTATTTCATCTATCTCTCTTGCTGTATAATTGCACTAGGGGTGCTTGGTATTTCTCTTTAATATTGCACTAGGGGTGCTTGATGTAACATGCTCGTTGTATTGGAAACATTCTCTTCTGTCTATCAATATACTAAGGAATATTTTGCCGGGGTTTTCTCCCTCAAGTTATACAGGGTTTCCCCAGGGTAAATTTATGTGTCAACTGTGGATGTTTATGCTTTTCTTATTCATTGTTTTCAAGTGTAATTGTAATTCCACAATAAAGATTAAAAATATAAACATGCATTAGTATTCATTTGTATATATGTAGTTTGATTGTCACAATATGTTCTAGACATAGAGTGATCAAACGGTTCATCTTCACTTCGATCTTAACAACTATTGATCCATGGATTAGTACCCAAATGGTCCATGATCTTTATTTAAAGAGTATGGAGGGTCATTTGCTTGATGATCGATTGTGAGAAACTCATATGTAAAATATTTCTACTTTTCTTAATATATTTTCTCAAGTATCTATTTGGATAGGGTCGTGAATTGTATGCCTCTTTGAGGGTTTTAAAAACATAAAACATCGATGTGTTGATCAATGATCTATTTGTGTCAGCAGTTTCTCAAGGTGTTCGATCTTTTGTAAATCTCTTTACTTAGTCGAACATGGTATCAGAGCACTTATGAAGACCCAGTTCCATTGTTCATTGAGATCTTGAACCAATGTAGCCATGTGCATCAGAATATTTATGGATTATGTTATTTTTGTGTATTTTGTGGATGCAATAGATGTTCTGTTGCATACAGAGTGTTGCTTTCAATTGAAAATGATTTTTTTTTCTCGCTCAAATAGGTTTATGTTTTCCCAAGATACAACCATTTTACCATATCCAGAGGTATATTGTTTACACATTTTTAAAAAATATTTCTCATATTATTTCATGTTCTAACCTTGTTTTCTATTTTATTGCTAGTTTGTTACATTTTTGGTCTCCATATGCTCTTTTATGTGCACTCTGTGCGAACTCGGAAAATAAAAAACATAGTGGAAAGGGTTTTCTTGATTGTGTATGCTCTTTGTTGTGCACTTTGTGCGAACTTGGTAAACCAGAAATAATGAAAAACTTACATTTCCTAGGTAAGATAACCATGGGCTAACCCTAAATCTAAGAATTTGTTTTCTTGGAGTTTCATTTTTTGTTTTTGCATGGTTGTGTAAGGTGTCTTGTAGGCCAAAAAGCAAGGTTTTTTTGGTAGGCATTCTCTCCCAACAACAAGTACAACAACACCCCTATTCTCTTCCATTATATTACTAAATCTTTTGCTTCACTAACTTGGTTGAATGTTACTTTAATAAGTAAAAGGTATTGGGTTCATGTAATATCCCAAAAATAGCAAAAATTTAAAATTTTTCCTACCTGCAATATTCGTCAATTTACAGTAAAAAGATTCATACATTAAATCTAACGCCATTAAAAACATCCATACTTGCACGAAACAATTGTAAGTGTGAGACTTTTGTTTTACATGGTCTAATCTATGTGTAAGTTTAGCATTGCGAAAGCGATGTGGAAAAGATATGATGGCATGTTTTCGTTGAAATTGTAAATGTTGGTTCAAAGGTAGAACATAACACTCCTTACTGTTTTAAGAATCATGTGATTTTAATTGTGATTGTCTAATGCACCTTCAGGTGATGAGCTCCCTTGATGATGGTATGTTGTTCACATGGGGATTTTATAATACTCCTAGTCAGGTAATTACATACCTCGGCAGGGTTTCCAGGAGGTATGGGTGATTGTAGTGGTTGTCGGACTTACTTAGCATAATGCTAAGTCATCCTGTACTCCTGTGTTTGTATGTTTATTCAATCTGCGAGTGTTATCTCTAAATGGTTGGTCCTTATTTTACTATTGGTCCTATTTCACCGAGGTGCATGATAAGTTAAACAAAAGGTAGTTACCTCATTACCATGGGAGTCCTCAACTTGAATGTCTCCCAATGTGGGGTTTACAACTATTAGCTTCTTGTAATTCAAACAAATGTGGGTTGGTCATGACTTCACTATAGTCTTTTTATAAGAATTGAGCATTTTGTAATTTAACACAAGGGTGGTTGAATCCACGATTTTACTATAGACTTTGCAAAGTATTGAACCTCCACTTAGAGTGAGGTTGGTGAAATCTTTAATGCGCTTATCGAGAACAGCCTGGCAAGAGGGTTTGGATATCAATTTTGGGTTTTCTGACAGTAATCCCTGTATTCGACTTGTTCTTCGTTTCTGGATCTGCGCTTCGTTGTTTGGTGATGGTGTGGTGTACTAACCCGAGCTCTGCTCGTGGTCAGCACACTTGGTAACTGTTGCTTTCGGCTATGGCGTAAGGTGTTCATGATTCTTACAGGTAAATAAATAATCTCTATCTGCAAATGACATTTTTATCTTTCTTCTTTGATTTGAAAACCCATGGTTGATCTAACTGCTATTGTATGTCATTATGACAGGTGATAAAGCTTTGGTATGGGAGCTGCAAAGGTTCAAGGTGTTCTAGGCGTGGATAGGGAAATGGTAAGTCTGGCTTACCCACTCGTGCCCTATCTCCCGCACCTCTGGTGTTGTATGTATGTGTTTGGCTTGGTTTTAGAATGAGGCTCCCATAAGCCCATGGCTTACTGATTCACCTTGGGGAGTCTGTTTGGTCACCTAATGGTTGGACCAGGGAAATCAAGGGTTTGTAACTTATAATTTGAGAGTGGAAAAATACACAGCTGGGCTGTGATATAAATCATCATTTTAATGACACTGGATCTTATTTCGTTGTTTGACATTTCATCTTGCCTGTACCCTGTAATTTATGTTTTAGATGGGAAGAAATTTCGGAATGGTTTGTAAAGAACTCTAATGATGGAATTCGGTATACTCTGCGTATTTATAACTGAGATAACACTGGACATTGGGGTTTTACTCCTGTAATGTGGTTATATTGATGTAGGAATGTATTATGATCTATGCCCATTCTGGGTTAAATTGTTTCTTTCAGCTGCTGTGTAATGTGATGTGTTGATTTGTACAAAGAAATGACTTAGTCTTGCTTCTTTGTATCTCTGTCTTGTAACATAGCTAGAATTGGATATTGGTTTCATTCTTTGCTTACTTCCTAAGTTTGCTATTACCATGATAATTCTGTGTAATGAACAATTGCTTGTAAAAGTGTAGGAGAAATATATTGTGTCTCCTGTGCTTCTATTTCGGGAACGTAGCTAGGGTTTGAGTAGACCAACTTGACTTAGGTGTTGTCTATGCTGAAAGAATGGAGCTCTATTTTTGATGGGGGGGTTGTGTTGAAATATTGACCATACGTCTAGTTCATACGTGAGTTATGTACGAGACCACTACAAAATTGGATTTAAGGGAGTTCATGGGATTCGATCCTCGTCCTCTATCTGCAATGGCATCTGCATTTGTAACCTCCCAACACGTGAATCACTGTCTAGATGTACTGCATATTTGTTGGTATTAATTCTTGATTTGACAGAGTACTAGGTTCTGTGTAATTGTAAAAGTTCTAGGTTTCGTCGATATACTCGGGTGATAATATATCCGTGTTTTTCCTTGTAAATAAGAGGGTGTACGAGAATAGTAACGATTCTCTGTGCTATCTACCATATGAGTTTTAAATGTGGTATGTGTATGGTTTCAAAAGAAAAGAAAGGAAAGAAACTATTGAAAATCGATAATGGATATTTATATAACAGTCTTGGGTTCTAGTATTGGAGCATATGGGAAATGCTTACAAAATAATGTCTGCGTTTTTGCTATAGTTTTGTATAACTAGACTTTCAAATGGTTTACACGAAGTTTAAAGATTTTTGTTAAAAGTTTGATTTCAGTAGCTAAGTGATTTCGTTTGTAATTTAAAACAAGGGTTTAGATCAGGGTAATTTTTAGGGGCGAAATTTCGCCAATTGGCTATTTTTTCGGGTTTTTTTTCAAAAAATAAATTCGCTATTTGGTCATTTTTAGTCTCTAATATCGCCTATATATACAAAAAATCTGTTTTTTTATCATAATTTTCACCAAAATTTACAAATTTCAGTAGTAAATTGTATGTTTCATATTTGATATTCGCCTACCTATCTATATATATGTTTTTTTCAATCCAAAATAATCGCCTAGAATACTATACTTAAGTACAATATTAGAATCCTTAAAAAATACCCTGGTTTAGATAAGAGAAATTAAATACTATATATTTTGCTGAGTTAAAATCAACGATTCGCCTGTTCTAACAGTTTAAGCAATACAAATGACTAGCAAAGACTAGCTGGCTAGTCCTGCTGGGAATGCCATTCAATTCTAAGAAAACTTGATTTAAAAACTGATAATAAGGACATTGCTATTTTAACATTGCATTTATAAAAGAGATATAAAACGTAGGAGGGTTTTATAAACAATTCATACTTGTTGATTCCTGTAGCTTGTCCTGCTGATGATGACCTGCTGATCCTGGTAGCTTGTTCCTACTGATAATGGCCTACACACTCACCCAACTAGTTAGGAAAACTACTAACTCTTAGCTGACCTGATAATTGATCTTGGATTGGATGAATTTGGGACTACCATGTTCCTCCCAACCATGATTCTACAACCGTTCCTGGTTCAGTAAGAATCCCCCCGAGCTCGTTCTGACATGCAAACTGAGAAGTAGAGGCCCTAGATGTGTAGTTGGTTCAGAAAATTTATTAGCAGAGTTCACTTCCTGGAACATAGAGTTCTTCTTGGCATAATAATACAAAAAGAAAAGATGCCCCAAACTTTGGGGTCTGTCCTCCTTAAGTAGTACAAATCTTGAATTAGGACTGTTGGAATTTACTGGTTTCTTTAAAATTATTTAAATTATAAAAATAATATTTGTTTACTTAACTGCTATTTATTTTGGAACTAGGACTTCTCACTTTGTTTTATTAAAGTATTTTTTTTTATATTTAATCTTTGTATAATAATAATAATATAAAATTACAATTCTATCTAAATATTAATAACTAACACTTAGTAAGTGGCAGCCCACTTATGTATAAATATACATGTAATAAATAATAACATTATATATTGAAACTCCTAAATAATAATACTAACTTTGTGGTCCTTAGCATTTTGTTTCACATGATGCTTCTTTTAATCCTTTTTAAGGAAAGGGTCCACTTCTTTGGACGGTTTTGGTAAGCTGGTAAAGGCACCTCTACTCTCTCCCTTTGCATGTCAGATTCCCTCGTTTTAACAAGGGGGTTCCCGCAGTAGATGATGATAATAATATTTATTTGATCAAGTCGAAATAGTTGTGATAAGACACATAAGTGCTATTTAGAGTCCTCTTGACTCAACACTTGAGATCTAGTAACCCCGAGTGCTCTTTAGAGCCTTTTAACTCAACACTCTCACATGGGCGTTACGCTAGTGCAATTCCAGAGCCTCTACTCAACACTAGAGCTAGAATGTGGTTGTGAGGCACATCTAAGATATTTAAGTGGCCTCGGATCCAGTAATCATTTCTTTCAAGCTTGGAGTGTTCCAGGGCTTATGCCCAACACTCAACATACCTCGGGGCTTAAGCCCAGTACATAATAAGAATCCTCTAGATACATCGGGGCTTAGGCCCAGTATATAGGTCATTCATGTGTTTTTGAGTCCACACTCAACACACTACAAAATCAGCCATATGAATCATGCTCTGCACAGTATAATGTAACAAAAGAGGGGAACTCAGTATATCATAATTTGTAACAAATTCTCATAACACAACATAGTTTATTCATTCGGGCTTTCCTGCCCAGTGTATATATCCAACAATGAAACAATCAGGGTCCATGCCCAACATATCAACTCATGAAAGCATAAATCAAAACATACTAATGTTCTGCTAAAATAATAAATCACATATGTTGGGGCCGTGGCCCAATATAACCTCATAACATAGTTAGTCAAAAAGTTGGGATATTACAGTTCAAGTCCTTCTTTCTTTACTTTTTTACAAAAGCTCACTTAACTTTAATTTATAAATTAACTACAGTGTAAAAGTGATTCCCAATTGTTTTATAAAAGTGGGTCACTTATTTTAAAGCAACTTATTTGTAAAAGTCGACTTATAGGAAAATTTAGTAAGAGGGAAAATTGTTGACTACATTGTTTTCTCCCATCACCACATGGATCAACCCTTGCTTGCCACGTGGCTCCTTGGTTTGTTTTGATGCCTTTTCTCAAAAGGGCATAAATTTGACTTCTAGAGTCTGTTTTTAGTGTCATTCTTTTGAAACTTCCTATTTTTTCAATATCTTTGCATTTAGACCATCATATTCTGCATTTGAATCCTTATTTATCACATATTTTAATATGGCCACTCCAAGCAGTATTATGCTCACTAGTACCAACTACTTCTCATGAAGTGCCTGTATAAAGGATGTCCTATGATGTAGGGGGATTTACCAGATTACCTTGGGAAAAGAAAATAAAATGGGACAACAAAAGTGATGAATCCCATGGATTAAATAAGATGTCCATTTCTAATGAGTTATGATTCCACCATCAAGGAATTGGTGCAGCAGATGCAACATGGGAAAATATATAAACTGTATTTGGTAAACATAATGAGATTCAAGTTCACCAGCTTGAAAATGAATAGGTTAATTTAAATCCATGTGATTTCTCTTGCATTCAAGACTATTTATATAAGTACAAAGCACTTAGACTCTTAGTTGAGTAATGCAACATAAAAAGGAAGAAAAGAAATATATTTGTCATATCCTTTATACGCTTGGTCCTTCTTATTCTATTTTTGTATCTACCTTTTACTTAATGAAGGAATCTCTAAATACTAACCATACAAAACCCTCTCTTGAATGATTTTGTGATGATTTTATTAAAGAGCAAGATAAACTCTTACATCTCGTATTGATCAACATTGTTGATACATATAGAAAAGCCTTAGTGGAACAACAAAAGGATAAGTCCAAGAAACCTAAGAAGAAACATCATTACAACTATAAGCAAAAAAAAGGCCCCAAACCCTCTCAACCAACTCATCCTTCCAATGGTGACAAAGGAACCAAATCAAAAGGTAAGAAGTGAGTTCCATTGCAATTTTTGTGGGAAATATGGTCATGTGGAATCTAAGTGTTTCAATATGGAAGGCATGGAAGTAGCAATGAAAAAGTGTTACATTGTAGAAGGTAGATCTATCATCAATGGATGAGATTGATAGTGTTGAATCCAAGGATGAGTGATCAGAGTGAAGAGTAGAGATCAAATAAAAATGATGGAGAGGTCAGTTAAGAGAAGCATGAAGGAGAAGTGCGTAATTGGAAGAAAGCACAATCAATGGGGAAAACAATGAAGAAATCCAAGAGGAGCTATGTCAGATGAAGATGAGAGAGGAACTAACTAATTCCAAATTACGAGAGCATGGGATGGATGTGAAAGACAACCCAGTAAAATGAATCTAGGGGGAAGGAACAAGTGGGAGGTATGATCATGAAGACCAGTTTTCGCATAACGAAATTCTCTATCATACACTAGACTCAACCCTGAACGTAGATGAAGACCATCAAGATATATCAAGACCTACTCCATAAACTAAACCCCTCATTGAACAAGGAACTGAAAGCAATGGAGATGGCACTCCCCCTAATGATCCCCAGGCTCCCTAGCGAAATATGGTAACAAACTCTCTAAATTTTGTCTTACAATTGCCTTGGTATAGTCAGATGAATAGTAGTAGCAATAGTTCTCAAAGACATTCACTAGTAGGAAGAAGCAGCAATAGTTCTCATCCAAATAGTATAAATTTCAATACACAACCAGGACCACAAGGATTTGTCTTAATAAGAGCTCCAACCATACCAATAGAGGGGGCACTAGCAGGACCACCTCTAAGATTTCAAAAATTTTGGGGGAATGGAGAGGATGATGCATCTCAACATTGGTTTCTATATGAATCTATATGGAACACCAAGGAAACCCATGCAATGTCCAAATTGGTGGAATTTTAGATGACCCTCCAGGGGAGGGCACTACAGTGATATTGAGGTTGGTCAAAAAATGGGTTCCAAATTAACTGGATCCTACCTCGGAAGAAACTAAGAATATATTTCTAGATGAATTTGCTTGGACAAAATATGAACAAGAGGGTGTTGCGAAACTAAGTGAAATATGACAAAGGACAGGAGAATATTCTTTGGAATATGAACAGAGGTTTAGAGACGTGCTGACAAAGATAACCAAGTCCATGAATCCCACCATAAGGAATGATTCATCTAAGTTCTGTTTCCTCTAAAAAAGATACCCTTATTGAAACAAGTAATTGACTCACCCAAAACTGATTTAGAACAAGCAATGAGAATTGAATCTATGGAAAATTATCTATAATAAATGGGAATGGGAGCAGAAGTGGGAAATTCATCATCGACTGGTGAGATAGCACAAGTGCATCATAAGTTTGTAGAGATAACTGATAGGTTCCAAGACATGAATACACCAAAGGAACAATGACCACATAAAGTATGGTGCGTTGGCTTCCTAACAAAAGGACATCACACTTTAGAATGCCCTAGGATCCGAGGAGGACAATTTACACTGGGAGGACCATTCAATACAAGACCTAGTGCAACAGTTGCATAAGTCACTATGGAAAATCCATTTCATTCTGTAGGATGACCATCATATCCAAATCCTCTAACTGTTTCTCCCAATGAATCCCATGAAATATGTAAGTCATTTGGTCATCACCCACGACTTTTTCCTCTATTCCATAGGTACTCATCAGTACCTAACATAGTCTACTATGAATTTTGTGGGTCTACTACACATAGTACTTAGAAGTGTTGAGATTTAGAATCCATCACAAAGAGGTTTGATCACTCTATATTCTAGGTAGCATATCAATCCCAAGGGACATGAGGAGAAGGAAGAGGTGGGGGTTTCGTAGTAGGGAGAGGAGGGGGTTTTGGATCTAGATTGGGAGGTGGTTGCACACGGCCACTACATTTCTATAGTTGTAATGAAGTTGGTCATCTGGCCTATTATTGTCCTTTTCCCAAAAGATTGTGTTGTACCTATTGATACACCAACACTCATAAAATAGAAGAATTCCTCGAGCTCATTGATAAATGGGAGGATCATACAAGGAGGAAGACCAATTTCATAAACTGTGAACAATGAGAAAATCGAACAACAACAGGTTTTGTGGTCACTCGAGTAAGAGAAAAAGATGGAATAGATCAGAGATGACCAAACTATTTGGTGATTCATAAGGAGACACCTAAACGGACTAAATATGTTCTAGTATAGTAAAAGGAGATATACATGGATGTTATAGATATGTTTGGTAGAACACCAAACTTTCCAACCCAAGAGGGTACAATACCACATCGACAGTGTCGATCAGATAACACCAGAGCTGAGGGCAAGGGATCAGGTACTGATTGAACAAAAGACTATGTTTTTCTATGGTTTCAGTTGCTTAAAGATATTTTGGTAGATGAGAAAGCTACCTAGAAAATGGGAAGTACGCTCCACAGCTTAGCTGATGTTGCAGAAAACAATGAACAAATTTGTGTACCACTCCTAGAGTGAAATATCCAATTCGTGCAACAATGGAAGAGAACGGGATGATAATTCCATTTGAATTCATAAGTACATGGATACAATTTCAAGAATATGATATTGGACCTCGGTTCTGATGTGAACATCTTACCAAATAAATCATGGGAAGCAATGGGTTCCCCAAATCTCATCTATTCTCCCATTCAGTTGTGAATGGAAAACCAATACCATATCTTCCCCATTGGATTCCTGAAGAATTTTGAAGTGGATTTAAGCGGTGCCAATTCAACCATAGACTTTGAAGTCATTGAGATCATGGAAGAAACAAATCCTTATCATTGCTCGGGATTGAATCGGCCTATGAGAACTATGCCATAATTGATCTCAAACATAGAATGATGACCTTCAAATCAAATGGTATGAAGGTGACTCAACCATTAGAGCCACACCAAGATCCATGGTACACCGAGCCAATTTAGGAGAACATAGAATGAGATATTTTTGATGGGATCTATACTCTAATTGTAAGATAGAGAGATGAATATGTGAATCCAACTACAGAGGTTTATGTAAGTTGGAGAAGCATTCAATCCTTCGATAGTGAATTTGATGATGCTTGGGACATCTGGTAAAATATACACCATGAGCTCTCATTGAAACACTACACAATGGTGAAATATGTTTAGACAAATCATGGTAGAATAGAGTTAGGTGCCAACATATGATGGAACAAATTAGATAGATACATTCCTATAGGAGATGGAAGCTATGACAGAGGAACAATACTGCGTGAATGTATTAGATAAAATGCTTATAGGCACTCCAATGAGTAGGTGAGAAATGAATAGAGATGATTTACCTGACCTGTAACATACCCCTTTGCTGAAAACATTTTATGTTTGAAGAAGACATTATCTTAACTTTTATTGTAAAGTTCTATATTTGGACAAGTGTCCAAGGATGACTGTAATTGCACAATATTATTATTTAAATAAATAATATAGAAGACAGCCACCCAATGAGAACTGTTGAAAGAGTGTTTAGTGGCCCACTAGGTGGAATGGAATCTGGGGTAGAAGGCAATGGACAAGTGGCAGCATCATGAATCAAGTAACCAGTTGTTGGTATGGGACAACTCCCTTGAATTATGGTCATAGTGCCCTAAAAGATGGGACTGGAGCTTGAGGCTCATTTATTGAAAACTGACCACCAAAAATACCTAGGCATCTTTTTAAGAGACATCGAATTTGGAATGAGGTTCAACACTTTTCCTGACGAGGAAACTTACCTTGTGGTTCTGTTGTATGCACACAAGAGATTTGATGAGGGGAAGACTAGGTTTTTTATCATGGTGTAAGTCTGCCTTGTTTATTGTTGAGTGCAGATTTTTACTGCTGATTGCAGAGTTTTATTACTAAGTACAGAGATTGAGGTGTATGGCAGGTCTCCATTGATTGCTGGTAATACAACCTGAGTGCCTTGCTTCTACATAGAGTCTTCTACCTAGTGGTTTAGTAAACAGGCTTAGGGGTCCAAAGGAGGAAAGTAGTTTGGATGCTTCTTCCGGAGAAGGTTGGGAGGAATAGGCCTCCTTGGGTGTTTGTCACCCTATCTACAGTTACAGGTTCTGCTTGTTATTTCATTCCTAAGTAGTTATAATTTATTTTCTGTAGCTGTTGATTTAGTTGACTATTGATAGTTATCATCCTACAAGAGAAAATGATTGAATTTATGATTTGATTATGAATCTGTATATTGTTGAATAAGTATAGGTAATGAATGATTAAATGCCTTCCCTGCATTTTTCCACGTACTGTTTTCTGTACCGTACTCTAGTACAGGGAAGGAAGATTAAATTAGATAAACGATATGTAGTGAGCATAATGAATGAATAGACTAACTATGTTATGTTTCCTTTTTCTATTATAGTTTGTATATCTCTTATACTCTCAGAAAATTATAGTTACATATATTATGCATATATTAAAATAGCTTCACATTTATAACAAAAGCAGTAACAGAAAACTTAAATAGTTCTAGGTTTCTACACAAACCTAGGGTTTAGTTATAGAGTAACTATTTTCTTACAATAATTACTAAATACACTTATTTTCATCATCTTTTCTATTAATACATTTCTTTTCTTTCTTTTGTATGTTAGAAATTTAAATAGCTGTAAAACAAACATAGCAATGTCCTTTACATAGACATTTTTATTATCTTTACTGTTGCAGCAATAGAGTAAAATAAGGTTTAACCTTTCCATTTTTCTAAACATTTACAAATGACATAAAATATTTATAGTCCCTTACTATTCTGCATATCCATTCTAAACTCCTAATAAAACCTTTATTTGATTTTGTATTATAATTATCTATTATCAAAACAGTTACCAACATTCACAATTGAAAGCATCTATCAATACAAACAGAGTAAACAGAACTAATAACCTTATATCATTATTACTATAGACCCTTTAGACACAGAACAAGTATGTATTGGATGAAGGTTCTATTATTGACAGAACCCTAGCTTCTGTATTATAACATTTAGTATTCATACAAACTTATCAAATTGAATAGATTATCCAAGACAGAGTTCGACCTTTTAGAAGGCATTTGGATACATAACAGTTATGGGTTCGAAATCCTCATCACCTCTATAATTACAATGTATTAACACTAGTAAACGAAAACCATTTTTAAAAAAACATAGAATTTACTAAACAAGGATTTGACTAAGGCACTATGCCTTATATTTTATATGTTTATGCAGTCACAACCTATACAGTTGTGATCTTAACATAGAAAAGTTCATTGATGAAAGGGATCGAACCTTTAAACATTAAAAACAACCATTCCTTGTAGAACGAGCCTAGGGTAATAAACCCAGCTCTAGACAAAACCAAATAGACATGTCACAGTAGCAAAAGCAACTACATAAACGATAAATTTCATTTGTACAAACAAATTGGAGCTTGAAACTACAGTTCGAAGAACCAAGCCTTTCGGCCCTCAACACTGAAAACCTTTCTCAAGATTATAGTTACGCACATAACCAAAGGCTCAAGGTCATATACAGTTAAACAAATCCTTATAGAGAAATGAAGTTAGACTTTAGGGTTGAAGTTAAAAAATGAGACGGTTTGGCTCTCGGCCATTAATAAATTACAACAAACACTAAATGACACAGAACATCACTTCCAGGCACAATTCTTTTACACAGTATAAAAAAAAAACATAGAATGAAAACCTTTTCTTTTATCCAAACAGTGGAGGGTTAAACCCTTATGAACAAGTGATACATTAATACACAGTAAACATTGTAAAGTACATCTTAAAGGTAGGTAGAGGATTCAATCCTCCCTGCGCATTGCTTCACAGCTTATAAGCGTTTTAATGGCGACCACACCTTCAGCCAACAGTAAAAATCGAAAGCCCCGGCTAAACCAAACAATGGCAAACAGATGCCAGGAGTAACCTACAAGGGGGAACCTCCAAGGCTTACCCGTTGGTTGAGCATTAACGCCAGTTTAGCTTAAAAAACCAAACAAGCTCATAGGCGAGAGGTACCTACCAACAAATTCATACGATGGTTAAAAGTTGCAATACACTGTTGAAAACAAAATTATAGGAAAACAATAACTTTCTGGAATGAGATAATAACTTCATGAAGAGATCTTGGATTATAACCAAACACTCCTGCAACCAGCATGATGTCTGAACCTATTTAAATTACCAAAACAAAAGCTGTAATACGTTTCACAGCATGGGCTCGGATCTTAAACCCTGAAAGTAAAAAATACGCCCTTACAGGTCGGGGTATCGAACTCGAGGAAGGAGACCTCAAAAACCGACTTCAAATCATAAAGAAGTGTAGGCCGGTCAGCCTCACTACAATCCACCATTTGCAAAATGAAGGCCAAGTTCACTAAGCTCGATGAGGTAAGTCAGAGTGATGTTAGGGTTACACTTTTATCGAAGAGCTACCATGTTATTACAGCCACGTTGGATGCCAATGAGCATTCCCCTAGCATCACCTTTATTACACTTTAATATGCAATCTACCACTAGTACATCAACCTACCAGCGAACCACACCACACCTATATCATTCAGGCTATCCTTTGATCTTGCATTATAGTTTGGGTTACCACTTAGCAAACACCATCATACCATTGCTCAATCGTGATACTATTGCACGATGACCAAGCCTAAAGTCTCGATCCTCATTAAGGAGACCTGCAACGTTAGAATAATGGTTACATATTATTATCAATACATTTATTTCATAACAAAGTTATCAACCTTGCACTTAGGGTATTACGTAGATTTTTATCGAAACCCTTGTAAATTGTATGAAGACATAAAAAGCACTTAGCGCAACCAAAACATAAGTTATTGATACATTGTGCCAAGTGGAGATATTATTTATAATATCAACCTATAGGAAATGCAAATAGCAATAATATTAATGAAAATTACCATCACTAGTTTAGCCATTGTATAGTTTAGTAAATTGCTTAGAATGTAATCAAACCAAGGTTTAAATATGAGATAGAAAGAACTACAATGAGGTTGTTCGAACTTAGGATATGATCCTATAAATACTTGATACTCAGTATAAATCCTTAGGTATGATTTGAAATAATTCACTTTGATTTATATGCCCTAGGCACTATTTCAACATTGGTACAAACTATATAAGAAGTGCATATAATAACTAGTTTATAACTATAGGTACTATCACAATACCCTAAGCATTTAAAGAAGAGCCATTATGTGATTTAGAGAAAAGTTCATAAAGAACAAAGTTGTAACTATAGCCTTTTGACTTTAAACACCATAATAATATTACTTTATGAGATGTAAATAGATGGAATAAGATCCTAGCACTAAAACATTTAATACTTAGTATAATCTCCTCAAGTAGGATGTGTTTACTTAAACATTGTTTCGATGCTCATTTTGTACAAACAGTTACATAGTTAAATAACATAAAATTTGAGAGTAGAGTTTGATGTGATTTAGTTATATAGTTGAAGCAATGATTACAACAGATCTCACCCTGAAAAGCTTCACAAGTTATTCTAATTTTCTCTTAAAAATTTGAAATCTATTTGACGAGATTGAGGATCTCCGTAGTTTCACTTTCAAATTATTATTACTCTCTTACCTGTAATCTGCATCAAGAATGTTCAAATGCTTTAGCAATTAGCTAAGTAAGCCTCGGGGTGCCCATAGGACCCCTTCATCATCAAAATAAGAAAGCAAACAGTTAGCGCATGTAAAACAAATAGCAAGTAACTATATAGAACATCGACAACATTGCGTAAGTAAAACAACTCACTTGTATAATCATTCCAACAAATTATTTCAGCATGTCATTTAAATAAACAATTAAGCATTTATTATGTTTCCGCACAGTTAGAATAAGCAATAAATATTACGTTGAAATTTTTTTAAATTTTGTGAATTTTCGGGATGTCACATGTGGTATTAGAGTGTGAGTTCAAACTCTAGGCCTGAAATAGGCTCACACACGCAAAACATAAAACATAGTTACTGAATTTTATTTAATTTTGTTTATGTATAGAACAGTTTGATGTTTAATTTACAGGTATGGATATACCGGAGGAATCAATGGAGGACAAATCACCTAATAATGAACGTAATAACAACGAACATGAAAATATTAATGAAGAAATCTATGTAGAACTTAATGATCAATCATCTGAATTATTACATACTGTTAAAGATTTAAAATCTGAGATAAAAAGTGTTAAGGAAGAAAATGAAAGAATCTTAAGAGCACAAGAGGAATTAAATCAAATTTTGCTGGAAAAATACCATCAGGATGAAAAAGATAAGAGAACAGAAGTAAAAATTGAATCTGGAAAAATGTCCTAGAAACATAGAGATAAGAAAGCTAAATACTATAAAACTGAAAGTAACTCTTCTTCTTCTAAATCTGATGACAAAATTTATCGCAGAAAATATAATTCTGATCAAGATAGCAATGACAGTGACTGTGGTCCTAAGAAGACAGTGACAGTGACAGTGACAGTGACTGTGGTCTGATCAGGATAGAAATGACATACCCCTTTTCTAAAAACATTTTATGTTTGAAGAAGACATCATCTTAACTTTTATTGTAATGTTTTATATTTGGACAAGTGTCCAAGGATGACTGTAATTGCACAATATTATTATTTCAATAAATAATATAGGAGACACTCACCCAAGGATAACTATTGAAAGAGTGTTTATTGACCCACTAGGTGGAATGGAATCCGGAGTAGAAGGCAATGGACAAGTGGCAACATCATGAATCAAGTAACTAGCTATTGGTATGGGACAACTCCCTTGAATTGTGGTCATAGTGCCCTGAAAGATGGGACTGGAGCTTGAGGCTCATTTATTGAAAAATGACCACCAAAAAGATCTAGGCATCTTTTTAAGAGCCATCGAATTTGGACTGAGGTTCAACACTTTTCCTGACAAGGAAACTTACCTTGTGGTTCTGCTGTATGCACACAAGAGATTCGATGAGCAGAAGACTAGGTTTTTTATCATGGTGTAAGTCTACCTTTTTTACTCCTAAGTGCAGAGTTTTACTGCTAATTGCAGAGTTTCACTGCTGAGTACATAGATTGAGGTGTATGGAAAGTCTCCATTGATTGCTAGTAATACAACCTGAGCGCCTTGCTTCTACACAAATTCTTCTACCTAGTGGTTCAGTAAACAGGCTCAGGGGTCCAAAGAAGGAAAGTAGTTTGGCTGCTTCTTCTGGAGAAGGTTGGGAGGAATAGGCCTCCTTGGGTGTTTGTCACCCTATCTCTAGTTACAGGTTCTATTTGTTATTTCTTTCCTAAGTAGTTATAATTTATTTTCTGTAGTTGTGGATTTAGTTGAATATTGATAGTTATCATCCTACAAGAGAAAATGATTGAATTTCTGATCTGATTCTGAATCTATATATTGTTGAATAAGTATAAGTAATGAATGAATAAATTCCTTCCCTGCATTTTTCCACGTACTATTTTCTGTACCGTACTCTAGTATAGGGAAGGAAGATTAAATTGGATAAACGATATGTAGTGAGCATAATGAATGAATAGACTAACTCTATTATGTTTCATTTTTCTGTTATAGTTTGTATATCTCTTATACTCTCAGAAAATTATAGTTAGATATATTATGCAGACATTAAAATAGCTTCACATTTATAACAAAAGAAGTAACGAAAAACTTAAATAGTTATAGGTTTCTACACAAACCTAGGGTTTAGTTATAGACTAACTATTTTCTTACAAAAATTACTAAATACACTTATTTTCATCATCTTTTCTTTTAATATATTTCTTTTCTTTCTTTTGTATGTTTGAAATTTAAATAGCTGTAAAACAAACATAACAATGTCCTTTACACAGAAATTTTTATTATCTTTACTGTTGCAGCAATAGAGTAAAATAAGGTTTAACCTTTCCATTTTTCTAAACTTTTACAAATGAAAGAAAATATTTATAGTCCCTTACTATTCTGCATATCCATTCGAAACTCCTAATAAAACCTTTATTCCATTATGTATTATAATTATCTAGTATCAAAACAAATACCAACATTCACGATTGAAAGCATCTATCAATACAAACAGAGTAAATATAACTGATAACCTTATATCATTATTACTATAGACCCTTTAGACACAGAACAAGTATGTATTGGATGGAGGTTATATTATTGACAGAACCCTAGCTTCTGTATTATAACATTTAGTATTCATACAAACTTATCAAATTGAATAGATTATCCAAGACAGAGTTCGACCTTTTACAAGGAATTTGCATACATAACAGTTATGGGTTCGAAAGCCTCACCACCTCTATAATTACAATGTATTAACACTAGTAAACGAAAACCGTTTTTAAAAAAACATAGAATTTACTAAACAGAGTTTTGACTAAGGCACTATGCCTTATATTTTATATGTTTATGCAGTCACATCCTGTACAGTTGTGATATTAAAACAGAAAAGTTCAATGACGAAAGGGCTCGAACCTTTAAACATTAAAAACAACCATTCCTTGTAGAACGAGCCTAGGGTAATAAACCCAGCTCTAGAAAAACCTGAATAGACATGTCACAGTAGCAAAGGCAGCTACATAAATGATAAATTTAATTTGTACAAACAAATTGGAGCTTGAAACTACAGTTTGAAGAACCAAGCCTTTCGGCCCTCAACACTGAAAACCTTTCTCAACATTATAGTTACGCACATAACCAAAGGCTCAAGGCCGTACACAGTTAAACAAATCCTTACAGAGAAACGAAGTTAGAATTTAGGGTTGAAGTTACAAAACGAGATGGTTTGGCTCTCGGCCATTAATAAATTACAACAAACACTAAATGACACAGAACATCACTTCCAGGCACAATTCGTTTACACAGTATAAAAAAAAACATAGAATGAAAACCTTTTCATTTATCCAAACGGTCGAGGATTAAACCCTTATGAACAAGTGATACATTAATACATAGTAAACACTGTAGAGTACATATTAAAGTTAGGTCGAGGATTCAATCCTCCCCGCGCATTGCTTCACATCTTATAAGCATTTTAATGGTGACCACACCTTTAGCCAACAGTAAAAATCGAAAGCTTCGGCTAAACAAAACAACAGCCAACAGATGCCAGGAGTAACCTATAGGGGGAAACCTCCGAGGCTTACCCATTGGTTGAGCATTAACGTCAGTTTAGCTTCAAAAACCAAACAAGCTCGTAGACAAGAGGTACCTGCCAACAAATGGATGCGATGGTTAAAAGTTGCAGTACACTATTCAAAACAAAATTACAGGAAAACAATAACTTTTTGAAACGAGATAATACCTTCATGAAGAGATCTTGGATTATAACCAAACACTCCTGCAACTGGCGTGATGTTTGAACCTCTTCAAATTACCAAACAAAAACTGTAATACGTTCCATAGCATGGGCTCGGCTCTTAAAACTTGAAAGTAGCAAATCCTCCCTTACAGGTCGAGGTATCGAACCCGAAGAAGGAGACCTCAAAACCTAGCTTCAAACCCTAAAGAAGTGCAGGCTGGTCGGCCTCACTACACTCCACCATCTCAAAAATGAATGCCAAGTTCACTACCCTAGACGAGGTAAGTCAAAGTGATGTTAGGGTTACACTTTTACCGAAGAGGTACCATGTGATTACAGCCACATTGGATGCCAACGAGTATTCCACTAGCATCGCCTTTATTACACTTTAATATGCAATCTACCACCAGTACATCAACCTTCCACCGAACCACACCACACATATATCATTCCGACTATCCTTTGATCTTGCATTATACTTTGGGTTACCACTTAGCAAACGCCATCATACCATTGCGCAATCGTGATACTATTGCATGATGACCAAGCCTAAAGTCTCGATCCTCATTAAGGAGACCTGCAATGTTAGAATAATGGTTACATATTATTATCAATACATTTATTTCATAACAAAGTTATCAACCTTGCACTTAGGTTATTACATAGATTTTTTTTGAAACCCTTGTAAATTGTATTAAGACATAAAAAGCACTTAGTGCAACCCAAAACATAAGTTATTGATACATTGTGCCAAGTGGAGATATTATTTATAATATCAACCTATAGGAAATGCAAATAGCAATAATATTAATGGAAATTACCATCACTAGTTTGTTTGGGTACACAGGGTACTACCAAAGGACCGAACACTAAGAGCAACCACTTCACACAAACAGATCACAGATCAACACACCGATGTTTTGATGTGGTTTAAACCCTCTTGAGGGAAACACTTCATGGCCCCGGCCAAATAGCTTCTATGGGACAATTTATTATGCAAAGAAAGAAAGTTACAAATGAGCTTCTCATAATCGATCAACTAAACAATGACCCTCCATGCTCTTTAAATAGAGATCATGGACCAATCGGGTGTTAAGCCACATATCAAGGTTAGGTTTGATCTAAGAGAAGTTGAGCCATCAGATCACTCTATGTCGGGAACATATCATGACCGTCGAATTAAGTATTTACAAATGCATACTAATGCATACTAAATAAACACACTATCCCTAACAGATATATTACACAAGTTGATCTTAACTAACTCCTAAGTGTCTAAATATCCTAACATCCCCCTTTAAGAACAACTTGGGATAGGATTGAAGGATTTACAAAAGTGACACTATTAGGAGAAGGAAGGAGGCATTAGAGCCTATCCCCCCTTAATGACAAGTTCCTAAACTCCTAACATAGATCAAAGTTTAGAAAACTTCGCTTCTGTAAGAGACTTGGTGAAGATGTCTGCAACTTGATCATCTGTAGGGAAAAAGATCACTTCAAGAACATGATCATGAACAAGATTTCTGATGAAGTGCATATGTAGCTCAATGTGTTTGCTGCGTTGATGTAGAACTGGATCTTTGGCAAGCCTAATGGCACTTTGATTGTCGCACCAAAGTGGAGTAGGTTGCTGTTGCTCGAATCCAAACTCTGAAGGATCTGTCTAAGCCATAAAGCTTCATGACTGGCATTAACTGCGGCTCGATATTCTGCTTCTACTGAAGAAAGAGCAAGAGCTTGTTGTTTCTTACAAGCCCAAGTGATAGGTCCAGATCCCAGACTGAAAACATAACCTGCAGTAGACTTTCGATCATCAAGATCGCTAGCCCAATCTGAATCAGTGAAACCAACCAACAAAGGTTTCCCCCCTGTACTGTAATTAATCCCAAACTAAACTGTACCTTGAATATATCAAAGTATTCTTTTAGCTGCTTTCCAGTGACTTTCATGAGGTGTCTGCATATAACGGGAAACATGACCAATGGCAAAGGAAAGGTCAGGACGGGAATGAGTCAAGTATAAGAGACTACCAATAAGCTGACGATACAAGGTGGCATCGACTTCAGGTGAAGTACAAGTGGCAGAAAGTTTGACTGCAGACTGGAAGGGAGAAGGGGCTGGTGTACAATCTTCCATGTGAAAGCGACGAAGAAGGTCACAAGCATACTTAGACTGAGAAAGAAAGATTCCTTCTTTGGTTTGCAGGACTTGGAGACCAAGAAAATAATGCAAATGTCCTAAGTCTGACATTTCAAAATTTTGTTTAAGACTGGATTTCACATACGTTATAAGCTTAGGGTCACTACAAGTAAGAATAAGGTCATCAACATATAGAACAAGTATGATGAGATGGTTTCCTATTTTCTTGGTATAGACATTGGGGTCAGAATGGTATCTAGAAAAATCAGTGTCAAGGAGAAAGTTATCCATTTTGGCATACCAAGCTCTAGGAGCTTGCTTAAGGCCATATAAGGATTTCTTAAGGCGGTAGACAAGGCTAGAGTTATTCTGAACATATTCAGGAGGTTGTTCCATGTAAATTTCCTCCTGTAAATCATCATGTAAGAAGGCAGACTTGACATCCATTTGATGGACTTCCTAGTTGTGTAAGGCTGCAAAGGAAAGAACAAGGCGGATGAAATTCATTTTTGCGACGAGAGCAAAGGTTTCATTGTAGTCAATCCCTTCAACTTGGGAAAAACCTTTGGCAACTAACCTTGCCTTAAGTCTTTCAACACTTCCATCTGATGCATACTTAGTTTTGTAGACCCATTTACATCTGACAACTTTTCTTCCTTTTGGAAGAGGTACAAGATCCCAAGTATCATTCGCCATTAAGGAACGATATTCTTCATCCATGGCTGCATCCCAATCTGGATTTCCTAAAGCTTCTGCAAAAGTTTCTGGATCATGATTCTCGGAAACTTGAGCCAAAAGAGAAGAGGCTCGCTGAAATTGAGAACGTGTTCGACGTTGATCTCTAAGATCACCGGTAAGATCACCAGCTGCTTCACATGTTGAACGGACCCATCGAGGAAGCACTTGTGCTGGTGCAACTGGAGGAACATGAGCAGGTGGAGGTGGATTTTCATCCTCACTGTCATTATCAAAAACTAGAGTTGGAAACCTATCAAGGAAGTTGGAAGAAGAAGAAGAAGGCACAAATGCCGAATCAAGCTCGCAGGCCAAAGATGGCACAATCGTCGAGTTAGGCTCGCAGGCCAAGAGATTTTCATCAAATTTAACATCTCTTCTAATGATTATATCATGAGAATGTGGTTGAAGAAGTCTATAACCTTTTACATCTTCAGAATATCCAACAAATATGCACTTTTCACTTTTAGGCTACAATGCTTTCCATTTTTCATCCGGAATGTGAGCCCATGCTTCACTACCAAACACACGGAAGTGACTTACATCAGGTTTAGTTTTACTCCATGCTTCTTCCGGTGTTATACCTTGTAATGCTTTAGTGGGGGTGCAATTAACTATGTAATTTGCACAATTAATGGCTTCAGCCCAAAATTGAAGACTTAGTCCCTTAGATTGGATCATACAATTAGCCATTTCTTTTAAAGTGTGGTTCTTCCGCTCAGCTACACCATTTTGTTGTGGTGTATATGGAACAGTTTGTTGTTGTTGGATGCCTTGTTCAGTGTAGAAAGTAGTGAATTTATTGTTAACATATTCTCCTCCATTGTTAGATCTTAACTTAATAATTTGATGACCAGATTGTTTTTCAACAAGGGCCTTGTACGCCAAGAACATGTTAAATATTTCACTCTTAAGTTTTAGGAAATAAACCCAAGTGCGTCTGGTGTAATCATCAATGAAAGTTAAGAAATATTTGAAACCAGAAAATGAAGCAGATGGAAGAGGACCACACAAGTCACTATGCACAAGCTCTAAGGGAACCGAGGCGTGCCAAGAGGCACGTTTGTCAGAACTGTCCCGATGATGTTTTCTGAGTACACAACCGGAGCAAACACCATTCCTGCAAGATACCATCGGAAGACCTGTCACCATATTTTCTTTACATAGTTGTTGCAATGAGCGATAATTTAAGTGACCAAACCGCTCATGCCAAAGTTTTCTCAAGTTATCACTATGAGCAACAAAAACTAAAGGGAAAGGTGATGACCCAAAGTTGTTAAACTTGTACAACCTGGTAATATCATCAACAATTCTGGTAGCTAGGACCTGTTGAGGATCTTTAAAATCCTTGATTACAATTTGGTGAGGTGTAAAGGTCACAGTTTTACCTTCACCAAAATGAGTGATCTGATAGACTGATAACAAATTGCAAGAAATTCTTGGAACACATAGTACATCACTAAAATGACCATTATCTACTGGAACTGTTCCAACTCCTACAACACTTAGAGATCTATCATCACCAACAAATATTTGTTTGGTGTTACATTCATGCATAGTAGAAAAGATGGCTTGATCCTTAGCCATATGATAAGATGCTCTAGAATCAATGAGCCATTCATTTGAAGTAGAAGAAGAAGATGCATTATAAGAATAACCAGAAGCACAAAGTGCATGTCCATGAGAGGCAGATTCTGAAGATGAATCTAGGCTGATGTGGTGTTTCTTCATTGCTGCTTCCAAGGCTGCCATCTTCTTGAAACACTTAGATTCATCATGATTATCTTTCCCGCAATAGTTGCAATGACGCTCAGTCTTCTTGCCTTTTGGCTTGGATCATTTTTCATTTTTTAAAGAAGGAGCTAACTGAGAGGGTTTTGGACCCTTGTTTGACTTATTATTGCGAAAATTTTGTTTCTTGGGAGGCTTGGACTTTTCTTTCTGTTGGGACAATAAGGCTTTCCCAAATGTATCTGCATTGTTGATTATTCCAAGATGAATGAGTTTATCTTGTTCTCTAATCAAAGAATCACAAAATGATTCAAGACTAGGATCTTGATAGCTAGCTGCATTCAAGGATGCTTTCATGGAGTAAAATGTAGATACAAAAACAGAATATGTAGGTCCAAGTTTGGAAAGAATATGATAAATGCATTGTTTGTCTTCCCTCTCAATCTTACATTCTGCACATAAGAGTTTAAGAGTTTTGTACTTAGATAAATAATCTTGAATGCATGAAAAGTCACTTGGATTTAAATAAATCAACTCATTTTCGAGTTGGTGACCTCGAATTTCATTGTGTTTACCAAACACAAATTCCAACTTGTCCCAAGCAGCATTAGGTTCATCAATTCCAGATATGTGGAATCGCAAATCAGTAGAGATTGACATCCCAATCAATCCATGAGCTTCATCACATCTATTTGCCCATTTTACTTTCTTATCATCATTAGTGGGTTCTTTTTCTTTCCCTGAGGTAATTCTGAAAAGTCCCCAACTTCGTAGAACATCCTCCATACGAGATTTCCATGAGAAATAGTTGGAACTGTTAAGTAGAATATCACAAGGGGTGGCCATATTTATAAATTAATAGCTGTAAAAGTAGAAACCAATAGTATGGATGTGAAGAGCTCGAAAAAATAGACGGTTTCAAAAAAAACAACACTAAAAACTGACTCTGTATGATGAAGTTATGCTTGAACAAAGAAACTATTGAAGATGTCCCCAATAGTGACGTGGCAGCTAGAGAATGTCCAACAAAAAAAAGAACCCTCCTCTTCCCAAGATGAACCTTTTGACAATCACTTTACAAGAAAGTTGCTTTAAGTGAACCACTTTTGTAAAATAAGTGATTTCACTTTTACAATGATATTACTTTTAAATAGTGCAACAATAAAAAAACTTAAGTGACTCACTTGTATTTTTTTTTTTTTAAATTATTTAAGTGAGATGTACTTTTACAATAAAATAACTTGAAAATAGAAATTGCATGCACTTTTTCTTTTAAGACTAACTTCCTAAGACTTGAACTCAAGACCTATTAAGGAATAAAGCAACTTTGAACCAAGTGAACTAGATTAAAAGGTATGTAAAATATGGGAATGAGGAAGGGTTTTTTTTTTTTTTTTTTTTTACTCTTCTTACTCGGTTTGTGTGCTTGCCCTTTTTCCTGCAAAACACACCACAAATCGAAACAAAAAAAAAATTTCCACACTTGTGGAGTTAGATCTTGTTAGCTTGCCCGAAAAGTCTACGTTTTCTCTCTGTTTCTGATTTGCCGAGATCGCGCAAGGTGCACGGCAAAGAGCATACGCAGCCGAGAAAAAACCCTTTCCCTTTATGTTTCTGATTTGCAAAGATCGCTCAAGGTGCACGGAAAAGAGCATACACAAACCGGAAAGCAACAATCCGAATCCAAAAAAAAATCTAACAGTAAAAAATGATAAAATATGAGATTTTTTTCTTTTAAAAGAGAAAATAAAAAAAATGCGTCACTGTAACATTATACCTTCAGATCTGATGAAATATGCGTTTCTTGAGAAACTGGGAACTGTTTCCGATCAAACAAAAACTATTTCCTAATGGAAATGATGCTCTGGACGCAATGGAACACCTCCCACAGCCCAGAAATGCACAGAAATACCAAAACTAGATACCCTTTCGAGTTTCGGCAACAGGAGTTCAAGATCTAGATCATAACCGGAAGCGACACTTCATAAAAGCTCTGATACCATGTTCGGGTACAAAGGGTACTACCAAAGGACCGAACACTAAGAGCAACCACTTCATGCAAACAGATCACAGATCAACACATCGATGTTTTGATGTGGTTTAAACCCTCTTGAGGGAAACACTCCACGGCCCCGGCTAAATAGCTTCTATGGGACAATTTATTATGCAAAGAAAGAAAGTTACAAATGAGCTTCTCATAATCGATCAGCTAAACAATGACCCTCCATGCTCTTTAAATAGAGATCATGGACCAATCGGGTGTTAAGCCACATATCAAGGTTAGGTTTGATTTGAGAGAAGTTGAGCCGTCGGATCACTCTATGTCGGGAACATATCATGACCGTCGGATTAAGTATTTACAAATGCATACTAATTCATACTAAAGAAACACACTATCCCTAACGGATATATTACACAAGTTCATCTTAACTAACTCCTAAGTGTCTAAATATCCTAACATAGTTTAGCCATTGTATAGTTTAGTAAATTGCTTAGAATGTAATCAAACCAAGGTTTAAATATCAGATACAAAGAACTACAATGAGGTTGTTCGAACTTAGGATATGATCCTATAAATACTTGATACTCAGTATAAATCCTTAGGTATGATTTGAAATACTTCACTTTGATTTCTATGCCCTAGGCACTATTTCAACATTGTTACAAACTATATAAGAAGTGCATATAATAACTAGTTTATAACTATAGGTACTATCACAATAGCCTAAGCATTTAAAGAAGAGCCATTACGTGATTTAGAGAAAAGTTCATAAAGAACAAAGTTGTAACTATAGCCTTTTGACTTTAAACACTATAATAATATTACTTTATGAGATGTAAGTAGATGGCATAAGATCCTAGCACTAAAACATTTAATACTTAGTATAATCTCCTCAAGTAGGATGTGTTTACTTAAACATTGTTTCGATGCTCATTTTGTACAAACAGTTACATAGTTAAATAACATAAAAGTTGAGAGTAGAGTTTGATACAATTTAGTTATATAGTTGAAGCAATTATTAAAGCAGATCTCACCCTGAAAAGATTCACAAGTTATTCTATTTATCTTTTAAAAAATTGAAAGCTATTTAACGAGATTGAGGATCTTCGTAGTTTCACTTTCAAATTATTATTACTCTCTTACCTGTAATATGCATCAAGGACGTTCAAATGCTTTAGCAATTAGCTAAGTAAGCCTCGGGGTGCCCATAGGACCCCTTCATCATCAAAAGAGGAAAGCAAACAGTTAACGCATGTAAAACAAATAGCAAATAACTATATAGAACATCGACAACATTGCATAAGTAAAACAACTCACTTGCATAATCATTACAACAAATTATTTCAGCATGTCATTTAAATAAACAATTAAGTATTTATTATATTTCCACACAGTTAGAATAACCAATAAATACTACGTTAATTTTTTAAAAATTTTTGTGAATTTTCGGGATGTTACATGACCAGAATACCACACAAATTACTTTGATGATTAGGTTCAAACCATCCCTACATGCTTACATGGCAAAAGAATCCTACATATGGGAGTCTAATCCTTATCAGCATATTGAACTCTGTGAGCACTAATGGGAATCAAGAGGATTACAACCCCAGTTCTAGGTTGACCAATTCTTCCATGATCTTGGCCCTATCCTAAAGCCTTGGTATCTACATGAAGAGCCAAGAAGACTGACTGACTGTTGGAACAAGTTGCATGCAAATTTCTATCAAGACTTTTCCTTCTCTGCAACAAGTGACATGGTTAGAGAAGCATTGACAGCTATCAAGGGTGCATTGTTCATTGTCCAGTTACGGAATATAGGCTATTCACACATTTCTCCAACATATAAATAATTGGAAGAATTCCATTTGTCTATCATAGAGATTTTTCAAATGCTCTATTGCATAAAGGTAGAACAGGATGACCCAGAACCAGATGAGTTAGAACAATTGTGACATCTAAAGTTCCAGGAGTCTGAGGGTGTAATAGAAGTCAAACACACCAAACCTAAAGATACCAGGGCTATATACACTCAACATTTTTAGATGAAGAAGATCAATATTGGCACTGAATATAAACCAAAAATGGCACCCATTGGAGATTAGTGGGATTACCAAACAATATCAGAAGTTGCATCCCTTATGAAAGAGTATGAAGATTTGTTTCCACAAATATTCATAGAACTTAAGGGGATTCACAAAGAATTAGGAGAGATGAAGATCACACTAAAACCAGATGCAAATCCCATTAAGCACTGAATGTATCGGTTGAATCCTTAGGTCAAGAAAAATGTCAAAAAAGAGATTGATTGTATGTTAAATGTAGGCTTGATCTTCTCAGTCAATGAATCAGAATGGATCAGACCCATTGTGATCCCAAACAAGAAGAATATTAAGTACATACATGTCTATGTAGATTATTGTAGTTTGAATGTTGCTTGCATCCATGACCCCTTTCCAACACGTTTCAGTGATGAGTTGCTAGACCAAGTGGCAGGAAATGTTGGAGCATGGTTTTGGACCAGTTTTGGGAGTTTCTCTTTAGAAGTGGATCGCACAACCATTTACCTAAAAGACCAGCATGTGCTAAAGGTGGAATTTAGTTAGAAATAGTTGGGCACTTGTCTCCACATTATAACGGTCTCAACCCATTCTGAAATGTATAAATATGTAAGGGATATTTGGGTTAATGGTTGTTCTTTTAGTTCCCTTGAGTGGTGGTTGCTTCTTTAGTAGTTTCACTTATGCTATGTAATGTTGGGGTACTTTTCGGTATGTGGTAGAGATATGATGCATAGTGCACAGGTTTTTTAGCTGTTCCAGATGATAATAATATAGAAGTGAACTTGTTTTGGAGCAAATATCTTGTGTGTTTGATGTGATGAACGTTCTATGTATTGCGCGCATGAATACTCTGTTTCTATTAGTTTTTTGAATGAGTTATTAGTTGTCATGAATAAGCTCTCTATTTCTGCGCATGAAGTGAATGAATGGAATATAAGTAGAATGAATGCCTTCTCTCCTTTCAATGCTACAAAATATTGGTTCCTCCAGTCCCTATAGATGGCTAGGGTGAGACTTCATCTACTTGCAAGTGATGTTGAAAGGGACGGTATCTTGGGTTTTGTTGGTGAATTTACATTGTAACTTGGGTTTGTCCACTACATAGAACAAGATGAACCAGAACCAAATGAGTTAGAACAATTGCGACATCTAAAGTTATAGGAATATGAGGGCATAAGAGAATTCAAACACACCTAACCTAGAGATACCAGGGATATATACACCCAACATTTGTAGCTGAAGAAGATCAATATTGGCACTGAAGATAAACCAAAAATGGCACACATTGGAGATTATTGGGATGATGAAACGGTATCAGTGGTCGCATCCCTTCTGAAAGAGTATGAATATTTGTTTCCGCAAATATTCATAGAACTCAAGGGGATTCAATGAGACTTAGGAGAGATGATTATCACATTGAAACCAGATTCAAATCCCATCAAGCACTTATTATATTGGTTGAATCCTTAGGTCAAGAAAAAGGTCAAAAAAGAGATTGATCCTATACTAAATCTAGGCTTGATATTCCTAATCAATGAATCAAAATGGATTAGTTCCATTGTGATCCAGGGAAAGAAGGATACCAAGGATATACAGGTATATGTAGATTATTTCAATTTGAATGTTGCTTTCATCCATGACCCCTTTCTAACACATTTCAATGATGAGGTGCTATACCAAGTGGCAGGAAATGAAGTATATTCCTTCACAAATGGCTTCTCTAGATATCATTAGGTTTAGAATGTAGAAGAATATAAGAAGAAGACCACATTTACTATTGAATGGGGAACATTCGCATACAATGTTATTTGGATCAAGAATACACCAACGGTCTTTTCAAGGGTAGTGATAGTAGCTTTTTGTGAGTTCATTCGTAAGTTCTTATAGGTTTATCTCGATGAATATATGGTTGACATCCTGCTCAAAGGCCATGTTTCTCTCCTTCAACACATGTTGGAGCATTGCAAACAGAGGGGATGTCATTGAATTTATGGAAGTGCATATTCTGTGTACCTTTTGGCAACCTGCTAGGACATATTATATGTAAATACAGAGTGTTGGTCAACCCTGTGAAAATTGTCATTATTATCCATCTGTCGGCACTAGCAACAGTAAAATAGTTGCGATCCAGATTGGGTCATACTGGATATTATTGAATATTCATCCACAACTATGCATCTCTTACTGCATCGACATTGGAGAAATTATTAAACAATCTAACTGATATTTTTTAGTGGAATGAATACTGTGAGAAAGCATTCAATACACTTAAAGAGAGAATGGTAACTGCCCCAATCTTAGCATTCCCTAATTGAAAAAAGGAATTCCATGTTCATGCAGATGCATCAAGAATCACACTTGGATTTGTACTAGCTCAACCTGGTGAAGGTGAGATGGACCATCTAGCGTATTTTTCCAACAAAAATCTATCGCAAGCAGAGCGCAACTAAATAACCACGGAGTGATAGAGGTTAGCTATGATTTATGCATTACAGAATTTCCACCACTATATTTTGGGGTGACCTTCCAAGTTCTTCACAGACCATACTTCCTTGAAGTACCTAGTGAACACACAGGTATTAGAAGGAAGAATCTACAGATGGTTGCTATTGTATCAAGAATTCTCATTTGAAGTTATCGTGAAGCCCGAGAAACACCACCATGGACTAGATCATCTTTCTCGCATTGACTTTGGTGAAGCTGACATCCCAATAGATGACCATCTAGCAGACACTTCATTATTTAGAGTGGAATCCATTCCATATCAACTAGAAGAGATTGCATTACTCCTCACTACAGGGAAGGCTCCTAATGACTTTTTCCCCACACAAAGGAGACACTTATTGGTAAGAGCAGTGGAATACCAACTAATTGCATGATAGTTGTATAAACTGAGGATTGATGGAATCTTGCGTCGATGCATATTGGATCATGAGTGCAAAAATATTTTATGGGAATTTTGAATGTCATGCTAGAGTTGCAGGAGGACATCTTGGCAGAAAATCTATAGGAAGAAAGTTCTACAAGCTAGACTATGGTGTCCTACGTTATTCAAATATGGTAAGGTGTATGCAAGCAAATGCTATGTCTATCAACGTGTTGTCTGACCTCCCCATAGAGATGAACTTCCTTTAAATCCAGTCTGAGAACTACAACCTTTTGAGAAATGGGATATTGATTTTGTAGGATCGATTCTTCCACTGGAAAAGCACTCCAAATCCCAATAAATCATTAATGCAACATATTATTTAACCAAGTGGGCCGAAGCTATATTAGTATAAGATTGTTCCGCATAAAAAACCACTTAGTTCATATTTGAAAATATTATAACTCATTGCGGGTGCCCTAGAATCCTCACAAGTGACCAAGGGAAATATTTTTTGAATATTACAATTGACATTAGGGGAGTTTTGAGGTTAAAAATGGACCTCAAAACAAATAATGTACCATAAAAATTCACTTTATAGGAACCAATAGGATTCAAGATGATGATATCAACCATAAGGGTAAAATTTGTAAAAAAAATTGGAGGAAAAAATTAAAAACTACTTTTTCTTATTGTATTTTTGACATATCTCCTTAACGGTTTACCCAAATTTCAAGTTTGGTCACTCATTGGGTGCGGATTTTAATTCCACATCCAAACCACACCCACATAACATACTTCTGAGGCACCGACGACATGAAAAAATGAAAATTTGATTAAAATATGTATTTTAATATTAAAATATGTATTTTAAAATTAAAATATTTTTTTTATTGAAATTTTTATTTTTTCATGTCATGGGTGCCTTGGAAGTATGCAGTGTGGGTATGGGTTGGATGAGGAATTAAAATACGCATCCAACGAGTGCCCAAACATGAAATTTAGGTAAACTGTTAAGGAGATATGCCAAAAATACAGTAAGAAAAAGTAGTTTTTCTTTTTCCTCTCTAAAATTTATAACTCTTATTTTATTATTCCCTTAGGAGGCCCATTTTAGACCTCAAAACTCCCCTAATGACAATTGAGAACTGAGTTCTTGATTCAGCATCATAAGATCAGTCTATATTACCCACAGACGAACGGAATAGTCGAATCATTCAATTTTTTTTTTAAATGGCTCACCCAAGTCTGTTGCACAAGCAAAGATGATTGGGATGAATGTATTCTAGTTGTGCTATGGCCTTATAGAAATACCACCAAGAAAATTTATAAGTAGACTCCATTCAATTGGTCTATGTTAGAGAAACAATGGTCCTCGTTGAGTTCATTGTTCCAAGTATTTACATTGCAAATGCAACTCAAATGGTAGAGGATGAATCAGTTGCGGACTGTCTAGCAGAACTCATGGAACTTGAAGAAGCTCAATTTCTGGTAGAATATCATAGAAAAATTGAAAATGGAAGAAATAAATCCTTGAACAATCACCACATCAAGAAGGAACTATTTGTTATAGGGGTCAAAGTGCTATTATTTGATAGCAAGTTTATGAAGCATGAAGGAAATTTGCAGATGCATTGGCTTGGACCTTTATTTATTGTGGAAATCAAATTCTTAGGTGGTGTAAAACTTTTACAACATGATGGTATTTTGCATCCAGGATGGGTGAATGACGCACGCTTGAACCCCTATGTTTCCGATCAGTAATTCCACAAGAGATCACTCTTACTTCTGGAAGTGAGTTAGTTAGGAGTTAGAGTTTCTTTATTTCTATTTTTGTACCATATTGTTTTACTTTAGTCCTTAGTTGGGTTTTGTAGTTTCTTTAATTCACAAGTTATCCAACACCATTGTGGTCGAGGAGGGCTCCACAGTCATAGTTAGATCTTGTCAGTGTTCTGTTGTAGTAGTATAATCATCCAATAAATCGATAGAAATTTGTGTGAAGATGCAACCATTCCAGTTCATCCATTGTATCATCATAGAACAGTTCTTCCATATCAACTCCACCACATCCGCATCCGTCTAGTTGTCCCACCTATACAATTCATCAGTCATCCTTCACCCAGTGTTGCACATTTAATTTCCTAAAATGTTATCATTGACTTGTACGATGACCACCATTAAGATCAATCTCCCATACCTAGATCCTCGATGCATCATTTCGTATCCAATCCAAACCATGCTAATAGGAACCCCACTGTAGTCTCCCCTCTATATAAAGAGACATAATATCCCTTGTCACCCATATTTCTTTGTCCATGCATCATCCTATTGTAGCCGTGCAAATAGTTCCACCAGCCCTTGTGTCCATTCCCTTGCTGCTATATGAGATGCCTTTCTTATTTAAGCTTTACTCAATCATGTCCACACAGATCACCCCATTGATCACTCACAAGACCCATTCACATTATCTAAACATTTCGATGATCCACGCCTAACAGGAATACCAAGGCTCATATTATATGAACATTTTGAGAAATCTCAATGATCTGACAATGAGAATTGCTTCTAGGATTCCTACCACATCCCACACTCTCAAGCCCCCTTTGGCCAGTACTAAATAATATGGGATTTTGAGAGAGGAATGCTCCACAATCCAAGACACGGTTTCTCGCCTAACTGGTATTAGTGACTGTGCGTCATCTTCATTTCTTAGTCTTGTTGATGCACAGGAATATGCCACTTGAAGCCTAGTCGCTTGTTGAACAGGGAAACATCAGGTTATTTCCTACAATGGAGTCCTCAATAATAAATACTCTATAGACGAAAACCTATTTTCTGGGTCTATTTCCTACCTCACCCCACCAGAGAAAATAATCGTCTTGATTGCAAGAACTTCGTTTTTGGGAAGCATCTGACAATTTTCTTCTATGTACAATTTAAATAGAGGCTAAACACCATTTTTTTTTAGTACCATATGCATCAACTAATGGTGTTCAGTACCAGAGTTGGCTCCTTCGTTTAAAAGACCAATAATCAAATATGCTCAAGGATAAGTGATGCACCTGGGTTGACTCGAGGGTGAGTCAATAATTTTGGTCGGGGTATGTTGGCTAATTGATTTTTGAAGTGGACCAAGAAGGAAGCAAAAGAAGACAAGTCAAAGGAATATAGTTGCAGAAAGAAAGGAAGTTCACAGAAGAGTGTCGAAAGTCGCGGAAGAGTACTATAATTTGCGAAGGAAGTTAACTGTTGCAACCATTTTGAACCTACTCCGCAAGTATATAAGGAAGTGGAGGAAAAATAGTGAAGAGAAGAGAGTGCACATGCAAGGAAAGTCAGAGAGCATCCGACCATTAAAAGAGACAGAGATAGATAGATCCATGTTGGGGTTTATGTAATGGGGTTTTGGGGTTTCTAATATGTTATGTTTTGTCCCACGACAGGTAATTCCACGGTGAATGTATGGCGTAAATCCCTGATGTATGTTGCCGATATAATAAAAGAGATTGTTTAACCCCCCCAAATTTTTTGCATGCTTCTTTTATGTCTGATGTTGTTCATTGTTCTGAGTTAAATCAATGAATAATAAGTGTTGTTGCAGTATATTTTAGTAGATAATATGATATTGTTCGCCTCTATAAACCCTCAATTGCAACCATACAATTAACTAACTCCATCTTATGCCGGTCTTAGCTATACTTCGAGTGAGACCTTCCCCTTACGGGGATTGGAAATTCTAGCACATTATACTACAATGACGCCCTTTTGTTGGTGCCTTCACAAGAACCTTGGTCTCCATTTTATGCCAACACTCTTCATTTTGGTTAAAAAGTAATTACTCCAACACATAATAACTACCTCTTATATATGTGTGTGTGTGTGTTTGTGCGCGCATATGTATATGTATATAATGCAACTAGCTAACTCCTTTGGGTATCAAAATATATGGAGTCGTGAGGTCTACATGAAATGAATATGTTTTCATTATTTCTTTTACATGGAGTTACCAAGAGTATATGAAATCTATATTTTTTCATAATTTAAAATAATTAAATTAATTGTTATTAAGAATTTGAAAGATCTATAGAAATTAAAAGAATTTATCTGATTGATTGCGTTTTTTTTCAAACATTGGTTTGTAATTGACCCTCTAAAATTTCTAAAAACTAGACACTCTACCTATTCGTAATTTAAAAGAAATTATCTAACATATGATCAAGTAAAATTAAATAATCTTGATTTAATGCATGTTTTTTAAACACTAGTTTGTAAATTGATCTCTAAAAATTACAAAATCTACTTATTTAGTTACATTATAAATAAATATACATATCAATATTTACTATCTTATCGAGTAAGCAAGGAAGATAAATATCTCGTACTATCTCTATTTAAACAATCTATGTATCATAGAATTCCACTATGTATATGTTCCATTATATAGGCCATTTTCACATCCCTAATATAAATCAACTTATGCTTCATAGTAGAGAAAGGAAAATATATATTTATAATTAAACATTTAACATATTAATTATTTCCTAATAAATAATGCAATTTTAAGTAGATTCAAAGTAACATACCCTACAATAAAATCAATAAAAGTAATTTATGTGGAAAACCATCAATGTAACAAGATAAAGTAATAAAAAAATATTAAGATTTGTTTACAAAAAATGTGTTTAACAAGAATGAGAGTGACACATACCACTCTCATATATTGTAAAAGGTAGATCTTTCTCGGCATGGATGAGACTATTTTGTAGTTGCTTTAGTGGTTGATTTATTGTTTGTTTGGTTGAGACTTGAGTAGTGGTTGATTTATTGTTTGTTTGGTTGAGACTTGAGTAGTGGTTGATTTATTGTTTGTTTGGTTTAGACTAGTTGCAATTGCATATACTGTAATAGGTAGATCCTTCTCGGCATGGTTGAGGCTAGTTTATAGTTGCTTTACTGTGTGCTTGAGTGGTGGTTGATTTATTGTTTGTTGGATTAAGATTAGTTTGCATTGCTTTATTGTATGTTGTATGTTTGAGTAGTGGTTGATTCATTGCTTATGTAATTATTGAGTAATATGTGATTCATTACTTGTATTATGTAATTAAGGTCGTCAACCATTTATTCTATTAAATAATTAAGTTTAGTTGATATATAGTTTTACCTTTTCCCTTTTTATTGTTTTTATTCATTGAATCATAACATTATTGGTATCTTTTTATTTTTTGGATAAATATTTGTTTATTATATAATATTTTGTTTTTATTAAAAAAATATAACATCATAAAATCTATTAAAATAACTTAATTTATAAAATTCAAAATATTACATGAAATAAAGTTCAATATAAATCACGATGGGAATGTTTTAATCATTTTATATTATTTTATTTTGTTGAAATTGGTTTCTTCAAATGAAAAATCATTATAAAATTTAGTATGTTTATTAAACAATGTATAAATGGAATTTTTTTAGTATAATAATAAAGATTTTAATAATATTAATTATTATATGTTTCTTAAAAATATCGATAGTTTGATTAAATTATCAAATTTTGAAATAGTTGATAAAGAAATTGTTTAAGTTAGAAAATTGAACTGTAATGTTGTATTTGCATAAATAATAATAATATTTTTTTCTTTATTCATTTTTTTTAATACGAGTGAGAAAATATAAATATATATTAAAACAAAATGTACAAGTCACCCTCAAGGCATCAAAAAGAGTTCCATAAAAAAAGGTCTGTGCATGATAAATCCATATCATACATGTCCATGGCCTGCTCTGTCCTATAAACAAATTTACATTGCTTTCCATAAACTATTCTACTTCCCCTAACTATGTAGATTTTGATAAATTGCCCACATATATATTGACAAAAGAACATTTAAAAAAACTATAATAGAGACGAAGGACATCATTCCTGCACCAGGTATTTATCCGCAACTGACTGAATGGTGGAAACCTCATCCATTGGGGAGGCTTCAGTATGTTCACGAGAAGGTCCATTGTTTCCCCTATTTAGCCCATTAATCTCTACTTGCATTTCTTCCATAATTTCCCTCAATTGGATGAAACGGGTCTCATTTCTCTCATTTGCATGCATACTCTGTTCCTGATGGGAACACTTCAAATCAACAACCGTGCGATGCAATTTCTTATGCCTAGATCTTAACGACCTCTCCATTTCCTGCAAGCCATGCTGAATGTCTTAAACTTCACCAACTTGAACCCGGTACCCACTTTCTAAGTCTTCCATGTGAGAGTCAATGGCCAAAATATCCAGTGAGATTCTTCTGTTCTCTTCCAAGGCTGCCTTTGAAACATCAAACACTCACCTTAGCATCTTTCTAACTTCTACCATATCATTTTTCAGATCCTGAACCTCTTCCAGGAGTTTCTCTGAGGATTTTATCTCCACAGAAGAAGGTGCTGTAAGCATTTTCTACATTGCACTAACACTTCCATCAAACAGAGACTCCTCTTGACTTTCAAGCCCTGCACCACTAGTGTTTCTCCCAAAAATTTTCAAGATGCCAAAGAGAGATTGAAAAATTCCTAAAAGGGGAGGCCTAAGCACGTGCGAAGGATCCTCCATATCCAAGCACTAATCCATCACATGAGATCCCAGGAAATAAATTCAAACAAGGAGAAACAAGTTATACAACTTGATGAGAACTTTATACTCAAAATGAGAACTCTAGCCATAAAAACCCATATTTTTTCATAAAAAATACCAAAAAAAACCCCGAATCAAAATGTGGTGCTACCGGTAGCACAAATTTTTTATTTGGGGTCAAAAATAAAGAAATGGACCAAAACAATTTTTATTGTTGTTTGCAAAAACCTTAAATCAAACTCTAAATTGAAAACTAATGCTACCGGTAGGACACTTTTTCCAAAAATTACATTATTATATCATTTTATCATAATTTAAAATTGTACTTATTTAATCTCTTAGTAACACTATATAAAACTTGCATTGAGTTAAACACAAATTATTCAAGAAATGATTTCACCACTCTTTTCATATAAAATAAAATCATTTATAATATTCACTAATAAAATCATATATTAAACCATAATACGTAGAAGTAATTTGAATATCAAAATTCAAGCACTCCTTTAGAGTTTCCATACAAACAATGCCATCTTAATAAAAAACAAAATGTTTCATGTGCAAATATTCAAATCAACACATGGATTCTGACACACCATTAGAAATTACATTTTCTTCAAATGAATGATTGGATGAAGATGTAGATGACCCGTATTATTCTCTACTATCAGTGTGTGCACCATTCGAGTCTTCATGTACACCCAACATTTCAAATTCCATATTCCTTCTAGATTTATGCGTTGTCATAGCAGACTCCCATGTTGAATTATTTCTTTTGCCAACAATCTTTTGAAAATCTCTAAGGTCTTGTCCAACAAAGAGTGCCTTTCTTTGTCAACTGGAAGTCATAAACTACTATGTCAACATCCTCTAATTTCAAATTTTATATGCGACAATGATTTACATTTTGACCCTTTATTTTTCTCCTTTTGCAAACCATTTTCTCAATCACCATCTCCGGCTTGTACACACCATCAAATGGGTGTGTGTATGTTGCATAACAATGTAATTTAACATATACAACTTCTTCATTTTATTTCTTGACCTTCATAAATTTTGCAATCTAGAATGGATAACCACATGGATCTTATGTGGCCAAAACTAGAATCATGCAACCCTCCTTGATATCCTGTACTAAGCCCTTATAAAGGTCTTCCATTGCCTCCTGTCGTGTAGATGGTCTTCTAGACCCAATGTACATTTCCCTTTCTTCTGGTTGAGAAGACTCGACACCTTCAAGCTCAACATTTATCTCCTTATTTTCATTTGACATACTTTGTGGCCAACTAAATGGAGTCTTCAAAAAAATATCTCCATTTGTAGAGTTTGAAATTATGTCATTTTTCTCCATGAAAAGTGACTCCCACCAAATAGAATCGGCAACATCAAAATAGTCATATGTATCTTTTATATACATTTTGATTTCTTCAAATCATTGAGAAGAATCAACAACTCTATTATGTTGGCATGCATTTTGAATCTCAACAACTGACTGCAACAACAATAACTTTGAAGCATATATTTGATGACTTGGGATGAATTTCAGAAATTCTAAACCTGATGTAGGCCTCCATTCTGCACTTGTTGAGTACTTCTTACCCCATAATAGTGTTTTCCCATCAATATTTTTTATACAAAATTGATGTTGAAATCTAATGTTAGTAAGTTTTTCAATGCACCTTTCTTCACCATGTGATCCCAAAATAAATCTTTGGATGTCAATAGTTTCCTCCAACGTTAGTACAACAGCATCTGGACTATATGTTTTTCTAATAATTTGAGTTAGTGATGGAAGGCTAAACATTTGATCAATATGGTCATGTGTATGCCCAACAAGAAGGAAACCAACTTTAACCTTCTGAAAAATTCCCAATTCAACAAGCATGTCAAGATAACCAAACATAGTCTCATTTTTCTTTTTCCAGTTGGTGTTGTCCAATTACAGATATAGAACTTGAGGAAGATTACCAAACCAATGATTCAGCACATGGTGAATTATGGTGATGGTCAGGTTTGCATCATTATAAATATTGGGAGCTGTAAAGTAAACCCTTGGATACATTTCACCATTAGAAACCATACAACCAAGCAAGTGAAACTAAATAAAATTTTCCTCCTTTAAATTCTTTGGTACTCGAACACAAATGTGGAAAAAGTGTTTTTTTTTTTTTTGATCCATGCCATCAATTATCAAACCAATATACTTATTTGGTTCATAATAACACTTCTTGCGATGTTTGTATAACTTTTTTCATTCAACTGATTGTTTATTGTGATGTGCTTGAAGTTCTTTGACAACGGAATATACAAATAAAATAAAAACAAAACATTGATGAGCTTTCATAATTGATATTTATTCCAAAAAATTAAAGTTGATAGAGACATACATATCTCTATCCCTTATTTGTTTAAGAGAAGCACAAATACTACAAACCCCCATCCTTGACCTCTTAGGAATACATACGTTGTTGAACTTTTTTTCTATAGTCTTGTAACATATGCATATCTAATGAAATTGTTATTTCCTTCGGCATCTTGAACAAATGCCTTGTACAAGTTGTAGATTTCTTTCCTTGAGAAATTATCTGGAATGTGTATGGTTTCTCTATCTGGCATACTCTCTCCATGCTTAGAAAAGAATTCATGCATCCATGACATTGCAATGTTTTTTATCTTCCCACTAGCTCGTGCATGATATTCTTTAGAATAAAATGTAGGATCCTTTTCTAGCATTGTTTGGATTCTTGATAGTCAAAGATTACCAATTGAGTCAATTATTTTGAATTCCCTTCTACAAAGCAAAATACTTCCAATGCGATAATCATAACCTGCCTTTGTAGAAATCATGCACCCTACCAAATATGAATTTTGCATATTTTTGTTCATTGACATATATGCTCTCCTTTTCTCTAAGGAATAATTCTAGTGTATTTTGTTTCAGTCAATTTTTTTGGAAAAACTCACTTGAAATCAAATCAGTAATAGAATTCGAACTTGTGAGAAAATATTTCCTAGAACTTCTATAACTAGAATGCTTTGGACCTTCAACAATTTTACTTTGTGTTTCATGTACCATTAAATCATCCTCATTAGAATGATTAATCTCATCACTATGAGGAATATCATCCCTCTCATTGAGATTATCATCACCAAAATTAGTAGGAGAATGATTATCCTCATCAGTATCAAGTTTATCACTTGAGGTTAAATCAACATCATTGGTGGGTTCATCATCACCAAAAGCATCATCTGTCCCATTAAAATACTCACTTGAAGGAAAATCATCATCAATACCATCATAATCGTTGCTTGGAGGAAAATCACCTTCACCATTATTAGTTCCTTCATCCTCATTAGAATCATCATCTGTCCCTTTAAAATCCTCACTTGGAGGAAATTTATCATCGGTGCCATCAAAATCCTTGCTTGGAGGAAAATCATCATCGGTGCCATCAAAATCCTTGCTTGGACGAAAATCATCATCGATGCCATCAAAATCCTCTCTTGGAGGAAATTCATATTCACCATTATTGGTGCCTTCATCCTCACCAAAATCATCATGTGTCCCATTAAAATCCTTGCTTGGAGGAATATCATCATTGTTGCCATGAAAATCCTTGCTTGGAGAAAAATTATCTTCACCATTATTGGTGCCTTCATCCTCACCAAAATCATCATTTGTCCAATTAAAATCCTTGCTTGGAGGAAAATCATCATTAGAGCCATCAAAATCCCGACTGGGATGAAAACCATCTTCAACATTGTTGGTGCTTTTATCCTCACCAAAATCATCATCTGTCCCATTAAAATCCTTGCTTGGAGGAAAATAATCATCAGTTCTGTCAAAATCGTTGCTTGGAGGAGAAACATTATCATCCCCATTAAAATCCTCTTTTGGAGGAGAATCATCATTAGTACCATCAAAATCCTTGCTTGGGGGAGAAGCATTATCAATCCCATTAAAATCCTCGCTTGGAGGAAAATCATCATCGGTGGCAATAAAATCCTCGTTTGGAGGAAAATCATCTACACCATCATTGGTGCCTTCATCCTCACCCAAATTAGCATCGGTCCCATCAAAATCCTTGCTTGGAGAAAAATCAAGTTTATTGTCTTGTAAATACTCGCTTGGAGGAAAATCTTGGCTTGGAGTAAAATCATTGTTTGTGCCTTGAAAACCCTTGCTTGGTGGAAAACCCTGGCTTAGAAGAAAATCATTGTTAGTGCCTTGAAAATGATCACTTGGAGGAAAATCATCATTGGTGCCTTAAAAATCATCGCTTTGAGCAAAATCATCACTGGTACCTTGAAAATCATCACTTGGAGGAAAATTGTCATCATCTTCCTCAGTGTATTTAAAATCCCCACATGGAGGAAGGTCTTCATCATCGTCATTATTGCCTTTAGAATCCTCACTCGGAGGAAAATCATCATCGATGCCTTTGAAATCCTCACTTGAAGGAAAATTTCCACCATCTTCATGTACATCTTCAAACATTGAGATTGATTCAGATGAGTCCATGACCTTTTACTAAAAAGTATAATAATAACTCAAAACATAAAAAGAGAATGAAATTTTCTCACACTCACCAAAAAGTACAATGGTGCAACTGTCAACCCCCAACAATCTTATAGCTAAAAGAAAGAAATTTTCCCTCCCAAATTTTCCCTCCAAAATTTTCCCTCCCAAACATTCCCTCCAAAATTTTCCTTCAAAATTTTCCCTCCAAAATTTCCCTACAAAAATAAATCACACATCTCTAACACAATCATAACACTATTAAAAATAATTTAATCTATTGTATAAAAAATTGTAATAATACTAATTAAATGACATGTAAAAAATGTTATACAAACTTTGTAATACAATATTAGTTATTTATATTAATTTTTTAAACCCACAGTCATAACAGTAGTCAAATATCATTTAATGCCATCCTCTTTAAATTTAGAAATAATGCATTAGCTAATTACATATTTTTTAATCTCGCATTCGTAAAACGAATAATGTTAAATTTAATATTAGCCATATAAACTATTTTGTTTTTCAGGTATTCATGTTTGAAATTTCCAGCAATTTAATAGTGAGCTTTGAAGGTTAGTTTTTTTTGTTTATAATAAATATTTCAATTTTATATTTCCTTTGGCTATGTTTTTTCTGTGCTTTTATTGTTTTTTTTAATCCCACATTCATAATGCGGTAAAAAAAAACTGATTTCATGTTATATAAATGTAGTTTGGTTTTCTGTAATCACCCTTTGCAAGCAACGATCCACAAGGATTTGAAGACCATCGAAGAGCTTCAAACATTGTCAAGGTTACTTTTTTTGGGGGGGGAATGTAAATGTTTTTTTTTAATTGTTTTAATTTCTAAAGTTTAATGTAATTAAAAAAAAAAATTGTTTGGGCTTCAGCATGCCCTTTATAAAAACCTGGGTAAATTTTAATTTTATTTTTTTGGGCTCGAAGGCTCATGCACCCAAATGATGGTCCTAGGGCATGCCCCTTTGGGCACATGAGGGAGGATCTAAGATCATACCCTCGATCCCTTTCACCGGGCATCACATAGCCCTCGGGCTATGCATTGGGTTCTCAAATGGGCCTCCCAATGCATAGCCTTATTCATTGGGAGGCTATGCATTGGGTGCCCAAAGGGCCTCCCAATGCTTAGCCCTATGCATTAGGTGGCTATGCATTGGTCATCCCTTTGGGCGCCCAATGCATAGCCCATGGGCTATGAAATGGGTCTCCCTTTGGGTGCACATTGCATAGCTTATGGGCTATGCATTGGGCACCCAAAGGGCACCTATAGCGATCGCCCAACAGGTCGTGCACCCATTTTGGCGGGAGCTGTCGGTGCCTAAAGGGGGCCCAGGGGTGGATCTCCACTCTCCCCCTACCTACTTTGGACACCTACATTCCTCATCCAAACGGTCGACATGATTCCCATTTGGTCTCCCACAACGCCCGCCCAAATGTGAAATGCAATTATGAGAATCACGCTGCCCATTTGGGTGGGAAATGTGGGTTCCTAAAGGCGGCCTAGGGGAATATATTTGCTCCCCCATCCCCCCTTTGGGCACCCACAGTGCCCAATGGGTAGGCATTATGGGTGACATCCTGTATCATAGCCCAAGGGCTATGGATTGGGCACGGGTGCACATAAAGGGGCACCCAATGCATATCCCATGGGATATGTATACGAACCCGTATGCATATCCCATGGGCTGTGTATACGGCCCCGTATGCATATCCCATGGGCTATGCATTGGTCCAAAGAGGAGGGCGCCCAATGGAAAGCCCATGGGAATGTTAGCATATTTCAATACTCCATCTGTGTTCTACCTAGCATTATTTAGTTTTCCTAGTTGTTGATGATGTCATTTTCCCCCTAGTGGTGTGAGTATGTCATCCAGGATCCATCTACCACCTTCTGATCCATGCATGCATCATTTTAGGACCACTTCAGTCAGTTCCCTATTTTATAGAGCCTACTGGGTGTTCTGGTGCAGTCCACCTAAGTTATATGCCTCTTGTAGAGGTTAGAGCTCTGGATACCACTGGTTGTGGCATCATGTGCCCTTTTTTGACTGGCATGCATGCCAAACTCACTATTGCACCCTCTTTAGTTATTTAACTCATTGTGACTTCAGCTAACTGAGTTTAGGTTCACTTCAGTTGACTTTGAGTCTTATGGAGCACTCAAGTGGTGATATTCCCTATGCTAGACCAACTGAGGTTCAAATTCTCCTACATGATTCGAATTCTCTCCATTGTAAAATAATTGTTTATTATACTGATTATTGGAACATGTGATATTATTCTGCTCCTATCTAAGTTCTGCTGCATTATTATTCTTTTGCTCTTTTTTACTGCAGTTTTCACTGTTATTCTAATTTTCTGGTCATTCTTTCTTTGTGAGGTATCCATCAGCTCTTAGATATGACGTAACATAGAATTTCACATGGTATCAGATCCATTAGAGCGAATAGGTTGAGCAACTGCTTTCATTAGTGAACCAAAATCCTATGGATTTCCACGGCAAATCCTGGTGTTATTGCATTGAATTCATTGGAGAAATCCAATGACATCTAGGCAGGTGTGAAGGATCCGAATAAAAGTTCCTAGTGTCCTAAAGCAATGCTCAGTAGTACTCTACCTCCTTATTGAGATTTTTTTGCAGGTTATTCAAGTTTCTGAGTGCAGCAGCATTTACAATAGTTTTCTGTAGTTGTCGCAGTTACAACCGTTTTCTGCAGTTGCAGCAGTTTTTTTTGCAGTAGCAGCAGTTTCTGTTAGGAACCTATGTCAACCCTTCTCTTTACTATGTTAGTATATTGTTGTTGGATGCATATGCTTTGTAAGTCATCCCATAGTATTTGTTGATCCGTAGTTTATATTAGCCCATAGTATTGACGCATATGCTTTGTAAGTCATCCCGTAGTATTATATGTCCCATGGTTTTGACTCATAGTATTGGGCATAGCCTTAGTATATAAGTGTGTGTTGAGGTCATTGAAGGACCGTGAAGTTAATTGTATTGAGATTGCTCAAAGGAGGTTTCCCCCTCGAAGTGGCCCGTGATCAATATAAAAGTGATTCTGTTCTATTATTTCTGATATCTCGTGTATTTGCATTAATTAATTATTGCAGGTTCATCACATCTGGTATTAGAGCACTTTCTTGGGCTCCTTGGGTGGAATTTCTGCCAAATTTTTTTCGCATCTATTGCAGCTTCGGATTTGGGAATAATCCCTATCCGCTTAACTGTGGGAAGTACTTGGGCATAAGCCCTAAAACTCATTGTGAGGAGTACCATAGGAACCCCAAAGTAGCTGGCCCATGGAGAGGACCTGCCACCGAAAAGGGCAACGACCCCTACCTGATTGACTAGTTCCCACCCGTGAGGTAAACCAAGAGCTGTCGTTTGTGGCAAAGCGGTTATCAGTTTTACCTGAGCCGTGGAGTGAGGGGTACTGCCCCAATACGCAAGCTATCAGATAGCATTGGTGGCCGAGTGAAACACCTGAACTATTAGGAAGCCGTACATACCTGGGGTCCATATCTATTTTCAGTTGAACTATTGCCGATCACTTCCGCTCCAGATCCAGCCATTCCAAATATATTCTGAAAGTCGTTCCAAATCCAATCGCTATTTTAGATCCAACCGTTTTTTATCCCTTCCGTGCCGTTGCACCGCTGTTGCCGATCCATTTCTGGAAAAAAAAAATTGAGTATAAAATTCAGTTTTTTCTCCATATCTCCCTTATTTTCACTTTGTTTCCCTTGAAATTTTCGGGGAACCCCTGTCATCCCATTCTGCATCTTTCATTCCTGAGGACCCTATCCCCAATTCCCCTTCCCAAAGCCCGAAATCCCACATTTGTCTATTTTTAGGGTTTGCCATAACTTCCTCAGATTTCACCCAATCACCTTCAAATTTTACCACAGAGTTCCTTTCTGAATTCTGCTTCTTTGTCCCTCTCTGCCAAATTTTCTCATTCTATCACCCCGCTTCTGAAATCCCCCTTTTTGCTTTCTTATCCTTTCGACAATGTCCAAAATCTAGTCAAACCCCAATTACCCATCAGATTGTTTCCCCAATCCAAATTTCCCTTTACTAAATCATCTTCTGTTTGTGTTTTTCTACCCATTCCACCAAAAAAAAAAAAAAAAATCTGGTTATGGTTGTCACCCGTGCAGGAGCACACACCATGGAGGAAGCACTTGCAGCCATCCAAACCAAACTCCAAGATCTGGATGAAAATTTTCTCAGCCTCCATCTTCAGCATTTAGCCATGAAGAATACCACACAGCCAGAATCTTTTGCAGCCACCGGGTTCTCTTCTTCTAGCAATTTTCGTGGGCCGAAGCTTGATTTTCCTCGCTTCAATGGTACTGATCCGACTGGATTGATATACCGAGCAGAACAATATTTCAGTCGGCATAATACTTTTGATGTTTAGAAAGTTCCACTTGCATCCTTTCATTTGGAACAGGAAGCCCTTCAATGGTACCGTTAGTACATCAAAGCTCATCCCGAGCCAAACTGGACAGATTTTTTCTTACTCATTTTGCCACGATTTGGTCCTAGTGGTTTTGACGACTTCACAGGAGCACTCACTAAACTTCACCAAACTGGCACAGTGAGAGAGTATCAGATGGAATTTGAGAAACTAGCCAATCACACAGAAGGATTGTCTGATGAATTCTACAGGAGTTGTTTTATCAATGGTGTCAAGGATGAAATCCGCTCATAGGTCAAAATGTTTTGTCCCAACACAATGATGGAAGTCCTAGGGTTGGCTAAGCTATCTGAGGACAAGATCGCAGCTCAACAATTCTCCAAACCCACCTTTGTTCCCTTCAGAAATATGGGTTCCCAATGACCTCCCATCACGCCTTCTCCTCAACCAACTCCTATCAAGCATTTGTCTGAAATAGAAATGCAGGCACGCTGAGAAAAAGGGCTTCGCTATAATTGTGATGAGAAATTCACTCGGGGACATAGATGTGTTCAACAAAATCTCTATCTCTTGGATGTGGATTCTCCACCTGCCTTAGAACTTGGTGAAGAAGCTATAGATACAGTAGATGATCAGGTAGACATTCAACACCCACTTGTTGACACCCCATCTCAGGACGACCCACCTAAGATCTCTCTCCATGCTGTAACCGGTGTCACCACCCCACAAACAATGCGGGTCAGGGGATACTTCAAGAAGCTCCCTCTTACCATACTCATTGATTCTGGTAGCACTCATAACTTCATTGACCCTCAGATTTCCAAACAGGCTGATTGTTTTGTCCATCCTTGCTCCAACTTTGAAGTCATGGTTGCCAATGGGGGCACCTTACCTTGCAAGGGGAAGTGTCACAATGTGCGTATCTCTATGGAATATTATAACCTACGCTCTGACATGTTTGCCTTGTCCTTAGGCGGATGTGATGTGGTTTTCGGCGTTCAATGGTTACGCACACTTGGCCCCATCTTATGGGATTTTGCTGAACTTTGGATGCAGTTTAAAGTCAATGGGGCACAACACAAATTTATGGGCTTACAACCAGGGTCTCTCTGCATCATCAGTTCACATCTCCTGGAAAAAATCCTTAAGAATAATTCACATGGTGTCATCGCTCAGCTCAATTCCATTCAGATGCACCCATCAACAGTCTCCACTACTTCCTTGGATAGATATGCAGGTATCTTTGTTGAACCAATGCGCTTGCTGCCTTCAAGAGACCTTTCCGGTAAGAATGTAGCCACATCTACCTCTCAGCAGGAAATGATGGCTATTTTGCATGCAGTACAGAAGTGGCAGCCATACCTATTAGGGAATTATTTCTACATCAAGACTGATCTCCCGAGTCTGGAAAATTTTCTGGAACAATGGGTCTCCTCCCCAACACACCTGCAATGGGTTATCCCTATGTGATCACTTACACGAAGGGTAAGGACAATATGGTGGAAGATGCTCCTTCTCGCACAATTGATGACCCGGTTTATCTTACAGCTCTTTCTCTGCTTGTTCCAAATTGGTTGCAATATGTTCAACAGGGCTATCTCTTCTATGAACTCCATGCTTCTTCATCAACAGGGCACTCTGGGTTCTACAAAATGTATGACCAGGAACAATGTAACTTCTTTTGGCCAGGACTAAAAATGACAATTCAACAGATGGTGGCTGACAATGATACTTTCCAAGTCAACAAGGGGGAAACGACACTCCTTTCGGGATTGCTCAAACCCTTGCCCATCCCTACATAGCTTTGGCCAACTATTTCTATGGATTTCCTAGCAGCGCTCTGGTGGTATAATACCACATCTCAAAGGACACCATATGAAGCAGTCTATGGAAAAACACCGCCATTTCTTCTTCCATACACCCTTAGCAGCTCCCCAATTCAAGAAATTGACTTGGTTCTTCACAACCACTATCAGATTATTCTCATTTTGCAGGACAGTCTTCACATGGCCAGAATTCGCCTGAAACAACAAGCCGATCAGCACCATCTGAGCGCATTTTCCACGCATCTAACAGGGTTCTTCTTCATCTACATCCTTCCAAGCAATCCTCCTTGACACTCCAAAGGTGTCAGTGGCCCGAAATGCAAACTGAGGATGCTACCGGGGAACCACTCCTTCAGATTCTGTAGCAATTTCTCCAACCAAATCTTTGAGGACAAAGCTTTTTCTAAGGGAGAGGGGATGTTAGGAACCTATGTCAACCCTTCTATTTACTATGTTAGTATATTGTTGTTGGACGCATATGCTTTGTAAGTCGTCCCGTAGTATTTGTTGATCCGTAGTTTATATTAGCCCATAGTATTGACCCATAGTATTTGACACATATGCTTTGTAAGTCGTCGCGTAGTATTATATGTCCCATGGTTTTGACTCATAGTATTGGGCATAGACTTAGTATATAAGTGTGTGTCGAGGTCATTGAAGGACCGTGAAGTTAATTGTATTGAGCTTGCTCAAAGGAGGTTGCCCCCTCGAAGTGGCCCGTGATCAATATAAAAGTGATTCTATTCTATTATTTCTGATATCTCGTGTATTTGCATTAATTAATTATTGCAGGTTCATCATAGTTTCACCTTGTATTTGCTCCAGCAATTGAAATGGAAAATTCAAAATCTCCTCTCTCTCATAGGATCATGACACCCTTCAATTATCTTTATTAGAGGGATGATATGCAAATGGTATTGAGAAACAAATCACTATACAGGGTGACAATGGGGAAGGATCCTGAACCAACATCAGTTGTGGAGAAAACCAAGTATCTGAATAGATTGGATGAAGAATTTGGTTTCATGTGTATTAATATTTCCAGATATCTACTGTTCGACATCGAAGGATTGAAGACTCCAAGAGAGTTATGGTTGAATTTAGATACCCTCTTCAGCAAACAAGATGAGCTAATAGGCCATATTCTGGAAAATGAGTTGATTGCTCTACAACCAAGCAGTTTTGAGACCATTCAATAGTTCTTTTCAAAATTCAAATATATGGTTATGCAATGCAAGCAGTGTGGAATTGAGAAGAAGGATGAGTAGTTGGTGCTATCCAATATGAGCAAGTTAGGTCCTAAGTTCTCTATCTTTGTCTCTACCTTCAATTATGGGTGAATGTCAATCCCTGGTTGGAAGATGCCTTCCTTAGATGTTTTCACTGAATATCTCATGCAAGAACAAGATAAGTTGATCCAAATGGGTGCCTTGAAGGCCTCCAAATATCAATATCTTATGGATGGAGAAGAAAAAAGTGTGAATGGGAAGGGGAAGCACAAATGAAAGGATAAGAGGAAATCTGAACCCCAAGCAGAATTCCAGGTCAAGTCCATCTGAAGGAGACTCCAATTCTAATAAGTACAAACTGAAGGTATTTGATAAATCCAAGTGTTCCTATTGCAGGAAAGGAAACCACCTAGAGATATCTTGCATGCAGAAGAAGATAGATTAGTTGACCAAGCTTCTTGAACATCACAACATTTCCCTCCCCAAAAGGTGCAATAGAGACTGATTCTGGAAGTGAGTTTGATGGTCATGAGAGATGCCATGCACTAAAGGCTAGATTTTTGAAATCACAAGCCCTCCTCATATGTTTAGGAGCCTCCAACCACATGGTTGCCTCCAAAGAATCATTTTGTTCTCTAGATCTCAAATATGGATAATGGCAAGTTCAAGAATGTTCTATTTGTGCCTTCTTTGTCGGAAATTTTTTTGTATATATATCAAAAGACTCACAAAGGTTAACCGAAGAAAGTGGCCTTTGGCCCTGACATGGTTGAGATTGCAGATATCTCCACTAGGAATATTATAGCAAAAGGGTTTGCAAACCATGCCTCTAAGGCATATGAATTCTCACATTTTTTTCCATACTCTCTACCTACCCCATCAGAGTCTGATGAAGATCATAGTGATACCTATTCTAATGAATATGAGGATCAAGACCTTGATGTTGAGAATAAAGTTCAAGGAGATTCAGATTCAAATCCAGATCCAACACATGCTCCCAATCCATGGCCAAGCTCAATATGGGCTCACAAAGTCTTTGTAGCTACTGGGAACATAGTTGGGGATCCATCTGACCATAGAACCACCAGATCTCAGTATCATGCAAAACTTACACTATGTCATGCAGATCCACTTCTCTCGGAGAGATGTTATATGATGGTGGGGTTTGATCCACAATCTCTTGGAGAGACTTGACATGGGGGAACTACAACTAGGAAACAATATCGGTTGCATGACAAAAGGTACTCAAAGTTTCATGATTTGGACCACAATGAGACATTGGCTCCAATAGCAAGAAGGGTTCCTGAAAGAATTTTTTTGGAAAAATACTTCTACATAGGGGGAGGCACATCATAGGAGAAGATCCATATCTAACACCTACATTTCAATCCTACAGAGGAGAAGCTTTCCAATATTTTTGCAAAGGATTTCACTGAGGAAAGGTTTTTCCTTCTCTTCTTAGTATGAAGGTTCTTTGAGTTCCCTACTGTTGTTCTTTTTGAGGGGGGGTATTTTTCCCATGAGGTTTTTCCCCATTTCCTTGGTTAATGGACAGTTCTTTTTTATTTGATTGTATGGGTGACCTTTGGCCTTAGTAACTAGGGTCTAGGATGCAAAAGTATGGAGTAAGGGGGGGTTTTAGGATATTTCATTACTCCATCCTTGTCCTACCCAGCATTATTTATTTTTCCTAGTTGTTGATGATGTCATTTCCCCCCTAGTGGTGTGCAGATGGCATCCAGGATCCATCTACCACCTTTTGAGCCCCGCATGCATCATTTTAGGACCATTTCAGTCAGCTCCCTATTTTATAGGAACCTGTTGAGTGTTCTGGTGAAGTCTACCTGATTTATCTGAATCTTGTGGGGGGTTAGAGCTCCGGATGCCACTGATTGTGGCCTCATGCACCCTTTTCTGAATGGAATGCATGACAGACTCACTATTGTGCCCTCCTTAGTTATTTAACTGGTTGTGATTTCAATTAACTGATTTTAGGTTCAGTTCAGTTGACTTTGAGTCTTCTGTAGCACTCCAGTGGTGATAATCCCTATGCTAGACCAACTAAGGTTCAAATTCTCCTACATGATTCTAATTCTCTCCATTGTAACATCATTGTTTATTATACTGATTATTGGAACATGTGATATTATTATGCTCCTATCTGAGTTCTGCTGCATTATTATTCTTCTGCTCTTTTTTACTGCAGTTTTCACTCTTATTCTAATTTTCTGCTCATTCTTTCTTTGTGAGGTATCCATCAACTCTTAGATCTGCTGTAACATAGAATCTCATAGGGAAGGCACCAAATGCATAGCCCATAGGCTATCCATACCCCAAAAGGAATGCATAGTCCATGGGCTATGCATTAGATGCTCAAAGGGACCAAGGGGGGGAACCATGCACCTGAAGGGGTGAGTCTTAGGGATGCCTCTTTGGGCACATGAGGGAAGAGCTAATCTTCTCTTCTCAGCCCAACTTTAAAACTAAAAAAAAAAATTATGCTTTTTGTAACTATATGTTTACTTTTTTTTAAAGTGCAAGTATTTTTTTTTTAAACATATACCAAATTTTTTTTTTTCTCACTAGTATAGGGGCTAGTGCAAGGTAATGATACCCAATTATGACACGTTAGTTGCAATGACATTCTAGAGAAACAGAAATATTATCATTAAAATGAATTATTAGAGGTACCTACAAAACGTTTTTGGATTAGGTGTAAACAAATGAAACGTAGAAAAACGGATGACCTTCCAGAATATATAACTTTTATTTATGGAAAAGTGGTATAACCACCCCAAAATGTCATTATTCAAAGATTGGTATGTTATTTTTTTTCTCAAACATAATGCACATGTTTTTGTTGAGCCACCCGTTTGCTATGTATATTTTTAGTTTACAAGAAAAAAGATATGTAGAGGCATAGGCAACTGAAGAATCTTGTGCGGGGCTATTTTTCCAAAATTTTAAAGTAAATTTTATATTTTTTTTAAATTACCAAAGTCAGCAAAGCCCTAAAACGACATGGTCAAGTGTTGAGCCACCATGTCATGGTCTACAAATAATCAAAATACTTTGTTTTTTTTTTAGGTTGTAGGTATTTTCGTGCTCTTGTGTGGGTTCTCTTCCATTTTCAAAATAGGTAAGCCAATCAAAAGTTATAGGACAAATAAACGACCTATGTTTTTTACAAATTTGACATGAGTGCAGTTAAAAATGAATTAAAAATAGAAAACAACAACATACCTATTCAAAATTATATATTTAGAATCTGCACACAGAGCTCGACAAGCATGTGCAATTTCATCTGCAGTGCACTCATGGAGCTTATGTGGAACTAGTTGTGAAAAACTAAAAGTTACAGCATTTGATGTTTTCTGCTATAAATCAGGCATAAATCAGACCGAGCCTAAAAGTGCAATCCAAAGCTAATTCCAAGCCTGCAAGGGCGCCAAAAACAATTTGAATTCAGGCACGTGCACGTGCAACTATGCGCACATGCAAACACGCACACGCGTGACTGACAGCATGGACGCGTTAAGAACAACGCGAATGCATCCTTGCGTGTACGCACTATTGTATGCCTTTGTATGGTTTATTTAATTTCCTTTGTCAAGGGGATACATGACGTTGATGAAGATGTGATGATGAAGAAGATGATGATGGAGATGTTGATGAGGAAGGGGGAGATGACAATGATGTTGAAGATGTTGATGATGATGTTGATGATGATGAGATGATGGTGATGGTGATGATGATGATGACAATGGTGATGAAGATGACGATGAGGATGATGGTGATGATGATGAGATGATGGTGATGGTGATGGTGATGATGATGATGGCAATGGTGATGAAGATGATGATGAGGATGATGGTGATGATGATGATGATGATGATGGTGATGATGGTGATGAGGATGATGGTGACGAGGATGATGATCATGATGGTGATGAAGATGATGATGATCATGATGAATATGATGATGATGATGATGATGATCATCATCATCATCATCATCATCATCACCACCATCACCATCATCATCAACATCTTCCTCATCATTGGCATCTCCCCCTTCCTCATCAACATCTCCACCATCGTCATCTTCTTCATCAGCACCACCTTCTTCATCATCATCATCTTCATCACCATCCTCATCAACATCAACATCATCTCCATCATCATCATCTTATTCATCCTCATCACCATCATCATCATCATCTTCGTCATCATCATCATTGTCATCATCAACACCATCATCATCATCATCCTTCTTCCTCATCTTCATCAACATCTAGGTCATCATCTTCATCGTCAATGTCATCATCATCATCATTATCATCCTCATCATCAACATTGATGGCGATGATAATGAAGATGATGATGATGATGTTGATGATGAGTACGATGATCATCAACATCATCATCATCTTCATCATCGTACTCATATTCATCACCATCCACCACCATCATCATCATCATCATCATCATCTTCGTCATCACCCTCTTCCTCATCATCATCATCAACAACATCTTCGTCATCATCATCATCATCATCATCGTCAATGATTGATGATGATAACAATATGAAGATGATGATGATGATGACGAAGAAGATGGCGATGACGAGTATGATGAGGATGATGAAGATGACGATTATGATGACGAAGACAATGATCATCGTGACCATGATCATATGATGATGTTGATGATGGTGAGGATGATGAAGATGGCGATGATGATGATGATCATATTCGTCATCATCATCATCATCTTCATCATTGTACTTATATTCATCATCATCCACCACCATCATCATCATCATCATATCATCATCATCATCGTCATCCTTGACCTCACAATGATGATGATGATGACGATGATGATGGTGATGGTGATGATCATGTTGTTGATGATGATGAAGATGATGATGATGATGAGGATGATGTGCTGCATATTCGTCATCTTCATCATCATCATCATCATCATCATCATCATCTCCATTAGTCATCATCATCATCACCATCTTCATCATCATCGTCATCATCATCATCATCATCATCATCATAAGGATGATGGTGATGACGAGTATGATGAGGATGATAAAGATGACTGTTATGATGACTATCATCATCATCATCATATGATCATCATCTTCATCATCCTCATCATCATCCACGTCCTCACAATGATGATGATGATGATGATGATGAGGAAGTTGATGATGATGATGAAGATGTTGATTATGTGCTACATATTCCTCATCATCTTCATCATCATCATCATCATCACCGTCATCATCATCATCTCCAAATTAGCCATCATCATCATCGTACTCATATTCATCATCATCCACCATCATCATCATCATCATCATCATCATTATCATCATCATATCATCACGATGAAGACGATGATGATGTGTTGCATATTCGTCATCATCTCCAACAACATCTTCGTCATCGTCATCATCATCGTCATCATCATCATCCGCACGCTCGTCCTCACAATTATGATGATGATGATGTTGATGACGACAATGATGATGATCATGCTATGGATCATGTTGTGGATGATGATGATGTGTTGCATATTCGCCATCATCTTCATCATCAACATCATAATCATCATCATCATCATCATCATCACCATCATCTCCATTAGTCATCATCATCATCATCATCATCATCAACATCATCATCATCATCATTCATCATCATCATGATCTTCATCATCATCATCATCATCATGAAAAAGATGATGATGATGACGACGATGAAGATGGTGATGATGATGATGACAATGAAGATGGTGGTGAGGATGATGATGACTACTAGAGATGATGATGATGTTGATGATGAAGATGATGACGAATATTCTACACATCATCCTCATCCTCATCATCATCTTCATCATCATCATCACTACCATGATGATGATGATGATGATGATGAAGATGACTATGACGAGTATGATGAGGATGCTGAAGATGCCGATTATGATGATGAAGACAGTGATCATCGTGACCATGATCATATGATGATGATGATGATGGTGAGGATGATGAAGATGGCAATGCTGATGACTACTGAAGATGATGACGACAAATATGATGATTTTGATGATGATGATCATATTCATCATCATCATCATCATCATCTTCATCATCGTACTCATATTCATCATCATCCACCACCACCATCACCATCATCATCATATCATCATCATCATCACCATCCTCGTCCTCACAATGATGATGATGGTGAAGATGATGACGATGATGACGATGATGATGATGATGAAGATGATGATGATGATGAGGAGGATGATGTGCTGCATATTCGTCATCATCTTCATCATCAACATCATCGTCAACATCATCATCTCCATTAGTCATCATCATCATCATCATCATCTTCATCATCATCGTCGTCATCATCATCATCATCATCATTATCCGCATGCTCGTCCTCACAATGATGATGATGACGACGATGATGAAGAAGATGATGATGATCATGTTGTGAATCATGATGAAGATGATGATGATGTGCTACATATTCATCATCATCTTCATCATCAACATCATCATCATCATCAATCATCATCATCATCTCCATTAGTCATCATCATCATCATTATCACCATCTTCATCATCATCATCATCATCATCACCATCTTCATAATCATCATGATCTTCATCACCATCGTCATCATCACCATCTTCACCATCATCATCATCATCATCATGACAAAGATGATGATGATGATGATGATGATGATGATGAAGATGGTGGTGATGATGATGATGATGACTAATGGAGATGATGATGATGTTGATGATGAAGATGATGATGAATATGATGCACATCATCCTCATCATCATGATCATCATCATGATCATCATCATGATCATCTTCATCATCATCTTCATCATCATCTTCATCATCATCATCACCACGATGATGATGACGACGAAGATGGCTATGATGAGTACGATGAGGATGATGAAGATGTTGATTATGATGACGAAGACAATGATCATCGTGACCATGATCATATGATGATTATGATGATCATATTTGTCGTCATCATCATAATCTTCATCATCGTACTCATATTCATCATCATCCACCACCATCATCATCATCATCATATCATCATCATCATCATCATCCTCGTCCTCACAATGATGATGATGATGAAGATGATGACGATGATGATGGTGATGATGATGATCATGTTGTTGATGATGATGAAGATGATGATGATGATGAGGATGATGTGTTTCATATTCGTCATCATCTTCATCATCAACATCATCGTCAACATCATCATCATCATCATCTCCATTAGTCATCATCATCATCACCATATTCATCATCATCATGATCTTCATCATCATCATCATCAGATCATCATGACGAAAAACCGTATTTTATTGCAATTGTGATTCCACTTACAGCAAATGAACACTATTCGTAAAATCTTCCACATTGAGGAGGCCCTCCATGACTACTTGATTCTCCTTTACATCTCATCATCTTCATCCTACACTGAGACAAAAAATAACAGGTGCCTTAGATTTTGATTAATACAGCAATGTAAAGAAGAGTGCTCTGCAGATTACATGAAGCCAAGCTTATACCTTCTGTGCTATGCTTTCCCAACCTTCCATAGGGGTGGGAGTATCAAGACTGTTATCCTTCCCCATAAATTAACCAGGCAAATATTTCCCAGCAAATAAAACTAACCATCAAAGTGCATTCTGTCACATCTGCATCGCCCTAAGAGAATAAAATTTGATGGTAATTATGAACAAATATGACATACTACGATCTCACAATAACCGTGCCTCCGAATAGTCTTTATACAACATTAATATATATCTACTATGTATTTAATTATTCTTTATGTAATACATATGTTTCTAATTGAAAATTAAATTAATGTTTTGAAATCAAAATACACAAATTTGTAAATATACCCTTAAACCCCCAAACACCTAGAAGCACTTAAATGCACTTAGGGATTATGGGTTAGAAGAGGTCCTAAAGGCCTTTATGGGGGAGGGGATCTTTATGGGGAGGGGCTCTAGCCATAACCCAACACATTTATATCTGTTGGGCAGTAAATACAATGAACGTTACACACCAAACATTACAACGTTCAGCAAGGACGCGCATGCACCTCTAGCACGCACACACTAGATTTGGAGGGTGCGTGCCCCTATTGAACATAAAATTTAGAAAATCACGTGCATTCTTTATCCCACATTTTTTTTCTCATTCATCACGTTCTCTTCACTGGTTACACGCACAGTCCAACAAGCATTTACATGGTAGATTGAATTCATACACCATTTGGTGCTTCCTTCACCATGTGGATAAAATACACAACATTTGGGGCTCTATTTGGCTCTTTGTATTGAATACACACCTATTGGGATCTATTTGGATCAATTGAGTGAATACACAACAGTTGGTCTCTATTTGGAACCTTGGATTGAATTCTCATGCTACTTGGATACACATGAAGTCTTCTTACATATAGTGGACACATCAAAAGAGCATTTGACATTTGAAGCAAAGACCAATCATAATCCTTGAGGTATGGTGAAAATTTTATCTTGTTAAATATAATTTAGTCTTCATTCACTTGTTTGAATGGCATCTATTTTGGTTTTTCCTCATGAATTGTATGATAGATCTATTATAGTCTTCTTAATCTTCAACATAGACAATAAAAACATCTTACCAAAAAAAACTACAACATGCACCAAGCAATGCTTTCAACCTTTCATGAAGATAATAAAAAAAAATTACTTGCATCACCACCAATAACATTTCATAATCACATTCCTCCATCTAGTAGACAAACATTTGTTGAATTCCTCATGGTTTCACTACAACAACTCACACAAACACCTAAACAATTGAAAACTCTTAGTCTTTTGGTGCTATTTTCCCTCATCCATACCATGAAAATGAAGTGATATGAGCTTCTCCCTTGTAGGGAATTTGCTCCTACTAGCATCCCATACCACCATCCAATACCATCCTACTGAGTTCCTAGAGGTGATGTTGTAACTTTATATGTAGGGCATTCCCAATAGCTTTTAAGATTATATGAAAACATTATCACTAGATGTTGTTGTACATAATCAATTGCTACATCGAGCTTTAATAATCATGCACATCGAGTTTTAATATCTTGTTTGTTGTTCATTCTTGCAGGGGTCATATTTTCATTTTTCCAAAAAGTGCATTGAATATGGGTAACAAACGTAATAATAAAAGAAAGTCTAGAAGGACGCAGCCGCCCCCTGAAAAGACCCATGAGATAAGAGAAAATGTCAGGTTGTACATGCAAAACTGTAGAAATCAAAATGTTAGTGCCTTAGATACATCAACAAGAAATGACGAAGTGGTTGAAGTCAATCAAATCTTTCCTGATGTCGAGTATGAAGCAATGGATGTTGAACAAGTTCTTAACTGGAAACCACCCCAAGAAGAGCACCCACCTGGTGAACACACTCCATTGCAGGACCAATTTCTTAACGAAGGGCCACAACAAACCATTGACGAGACTCGTACTTCCTTGCCGACTCCCTTCCCTCGACTATCAACCGGACGACGAAGAACTCCCAGATCTATTCATGTGGATGAAAGTTCATTTTCAGGACTTGAAGGTAAGATGCCCAAATGCACTATTGATTTCCATTGTAACAAGATAATCAATTTTTTTTTGAAACCAAAACCGATGCAGCAAAATGTCAATTGTTTCTTGCTTTGTTAAAATCAAATTGTCTAGCTCATGTTAGGAGAATTTTGGGCATAAAGGTAGTTAGAAGTTCAGAGGCCAACAATCATGTTGTTAGAAATCTACAATCTGCATTTAATTTGATTGGAAAAACTTCTCGTACAAAAGATTTTAATGCGGCCCGTCGTGTACTGTCGGAATCGATTGTAGAAAAGTCCACAAGGAAATGCCGCCTACTATCACACACATGTAAAATATTTAAAGTAGATAGAAAGACTCTTCAAAAGTATTCTTCCATTAGAGAAAAACTTGAGACCCCAGGCCAAAAAGATTGTTGGGCCTTTGCTGGTAGGTTACCTCGTTCAGACATGAATCTCATTGATGCTGTTAAAGAACTAGTGCAAATGTTTTGGCATGATAACAGTAGACCGTCATCGAATCAAAGAGATGTTTTAAAGTTGAGAAAAGGTGTTAGGGGGGGTGAACCCCATGTCAAGCATTTCCTTGACATGACACAAACAGAACTCGATGAGAGGTTCAAGAATGAGCACACACAATTGAACTTGGGCCAAAGGTCCTTCGAAAAATGCAAACCCTGGTATGTTAGAATTTGCATTGATCGAAGTACATGTTGTTGTAGATACCATGTAGAATTTGAGTACTATTATGATACATATAGACATATATTTTGTGGTTTGCATACTAACATTATGCAGGATTACCCTTCGTTACAACCACCGAATGCATCCAGAGAATTTATACATAGCATAATGTGTCGAAGGCCTGAAGGACAAAAATATTATAAAATATCATGTTTATATGGGACATGTTCCAGTTGCAGTGGATTTGCATTATTGAGCCGCTGCATCCACGCAACCGTGGAGCATGAATTTGGGAGGATGTCAGTAGAAATGTAGAACTTCCAGTACATAACATATCAAGTAGATAGTTCGAAGGAAAGCAAAAAAATTGCATTGGTGAAGTCACAAGTAATCTAAGTTTGCATGCTTTCATACTGTACATGTTGAATTTGTACATATATATTCAAATTGAAAATGTCACGTTGTATTAATGCACTTGGTTTTGTGGCACCAGGTACAAATTTGTGATTTCATGAAGGAATTCTACCAAAAGACCGAGCATTATGTACAACATATCCATGTAGCACGATGGCAGGATGAATAGTACAGACAATGCAGAGACACTTTTCCCAAGGGCACAATATTTTCAGTTGTGGACTTTGTAGAAACTACACCCTACAGCCACAGAATGAGATTCAAAGTCAATACTACCATTCAGACCAAGTTATCATAATGGTCCATATCACGTACAGGCATGTGCCAGAGAGCAACAATGACATGAGGATAATATTGAAAGAGACCAACTTCTACATCAGTGACGGCAGGTGCCACGACCTGCATTATGTGCAGCATTGCTTCAAAACTTTCTATGATCAGCTGAAGGAGAGAGGTATACATATGGATCGGCATTGGATATGGTCAGATGGTTGTGTAGGCCAGTTAAAAAATGCACGTGTTTTCCAGTGGTTGAGTATGTTGCACAAGACTTATGATGTGCTGCATGTATGGAACTATTTTGAGATCGGGCATGGAAAGGGAGAGCACGACGGGGCTGGAGCATGTCTCAAAACTGCGCTACGAATGGAGGAGATGAGGTGCATGGGAGGCCCTCATATTCGGAATGCCGAATCCACAGTTCGATGGTGCAAAGAAAAAATGTCAGATCGAACCACGGAGCAACACATACCAACAGGTAGAGGACATGTTGTTAGAAATTTTTGGAATGTAGTTGATATAGATCGATTGCGTTCTTATAGTTGTAGTACTGTGCAAGGCACTCGTGGATTTCATTCAGTTCGAAGCTCAAACAAACCTTTATTTGAAATATGGACGCAAAAACTTGCTTTCTTTGGTGGGCCTTGTAGCAGTTGTGAGTGGGATGAGTGCGAATCAATGGATTGGGTTGATGAATGGGATCATTTATCACTTGCAGTGGACCCACGTGCAGTTGCTAAAACAATCCAGTTAGAGGAAGGCCAATCCTCTATTTCGAATGAATATGATCATATATCTGATCTTGTACAACCAGGTAAACATTTCTGCATGCATATCCTAGTTCCCTCCTTGCTTTTGTAATTATCCAATTTATCAAACCACTACTTGTTGGAATATGACCTTAAAATGCATTTTTACAAGCTATCAAGTGATGATTGAAAACACATTAAAAAAATTGCTGACCTGATCCATATAACAGCCCGCGATCGGGCCAGGGCAAGTGTGTCTGCAATGGGGACAAAGATGTGGCATTGTCCCCGTCGAACTGGAATGCCCATCATGGCTACCATCAGTCATGGTTCTATCCTGGCCCTGTCATGAAGTCCCTGCACCTAGATCTCTATCAAGGTCACCCGACCTCTCCACTGTAGTCGCTGCTACAAAGGAGGTGTGTCTGAGGAGACCACGTGCAACATTCCTCACTGCCGCCTCGATCTGCTCAAGCTTATGGGGCAACTGAGGTGGCTGGGGAGAGGGGTTGGGGTCGTGCCTCGGAGCTGGTGGCCCTCTTAGTGGGTTCCTCCTGGCAGCAAGTCAATCTTGGGCAGAACCATGCCCAACACCCTGGAACTCGGTTATGTCAAAATAGTTGACATGTAAAATGAGGAAAAACTCAGCCCACAGTTGGCGAAGGAAGTACTGTGGAACCTCGCTATTATTGCAGGGAGGTTTATCGTACACCATGAACCACCTCCGCATCCAATTCTCCCTCCAGGGTTGGTAATGACACCAATCCATCCAGACACGTGGCTTTGTAATGTTCGGTGGTTGGTTTGTTTTCGGATCGGTGAACATACTATATAATTGGGCTTTTGTAATGTTCAAATCTTTTATTGATTCCTTGGAGATGCCCGTGGAGTAGTACTCCCGCATCCTAGCTCTAAATTGAGTCATGTCAGTCAATTGTTGGTGTGCATGGATGAGGGAATCAATTGAATTCTCAATTGACATGGCAAGAGACAATCGAGATGGTTCCCCCAAGTTTCTAAGTTCGCGATTGTGCACTCGCATTTCATTTACATAATGGTTAAGGTCATTTTGTTCAAAATTAGGTTGGGGTTTTTGGTTTTGTTCGGCATTTGGATTGTGTTCACGGTTTTCTTCGGCATTGGGAACAAGGTTTGGGTTTTCTTATGTTCCACCAGACTCGGGGTTAACATCTTGTTCACTCATTGTCTCAGTTTACAATCTGCAATAGAAAATTGGTTCATTGTTTTCAAAATTTGGGAATTATTTTCAATTAAATAAACAAACAAAAATCAAAAAATTGATACAAAGAATGAATAAAATGAAAAAAACACTTGATATTTACCTATCAATTGCCCCGTTGATGAGTTTGTGGGTGTTGTTGGGTGGTTTTGGAGTCGATTTGACCACCTTTGGTGGTTGAATCGATGTGCACGTGGAGGTGGAGGTCATGCTCGGTCGGCCAAATAGAACAATGTGAAAATTGTGGTCTGTTTTTTCTTTTTTTTAATAGAGGCACGTTCATGCCACCGTTGCGCGCACGCGCCTCTGTTCGGTACCGAACCTAGCAGTGCGTGCATGCTGCCTTAGGTACATACGCGTCATTTGTTTTTCCGCTAGCGCACCCCCATTGCAATGAAAATGGGGACCATCTTCGTGGGCCCACCCATAGGGAAAATGGCATCAAGAAAGTTATCTATAAACATCTATGGATTGAGACCGTCGATGAAGTCAAACAAAAAATAGTTGACCCATCAAAGAATGTTGCGCATGATGAAGTTGCATCGAGTGATGATTTAAAAAGGCAAGAATGCTAGAGAATGGAAACATGCACCGGATGGATAGAAAATGGACTATTCTTGTTTTTTGAAAGAGAAATATCAAGGAAACCCAAACAAAATTCACTTATATTGCGCTACATTTGCATATCTTAAAAATTATTATGACTCATTGGGAGTGTTGCGAGATATTTGTTCGGTGTCGGGTAAAGACATTGTTTTTGCATTAGTGAAACAAGCTACAACCGATATCAAAATATGATATTCTTTGAATGTTTCAAACTATAAGGTTGACAAAATTTTCACTTGTGCAGGAGTTGTGCATGATATTGAGCGCAAGAGTGTAAGTTTCTATATTTATATATATTTTTGAATTTCTTATAGTTTGGATTATATGACAATGTAATAGATTTAATACAATAATTTTTTTATTTCACAAGATTTTGCTATGCCAATTTCCCATATTTTGAATGGAATTTATTCTACAGAAGAAAATCCAATGGATGTCATTAATGTCGTTCTTCATAACAGAGAAGTGCCAAAGAAGGGAAAAACACCAAAGCAAAAACAAGTGCAAATGTTCATAATGAAGAAGTACAAGCACATAAAAGAAAAGGCGTCCAACAATCAAATGAAGTAAGGCTACATTCAAAAGGATATCTTGCCCAAATAAACATGATCAATGGATTGTTGTTGATGAGGATGTTACTTCTGCTGGTAAGAGTAAGAAAAACTCCAAAAAGACCTATGGATGAGGATTTTTCCATTCCTGATCAATAGGTTGCTCTTTTAGATAAAAATACTTCAAGACGTGAAAGGAGGAGACAATATGTTCAATCCAATGTTGAAAATCATAGTGAAAACTCGGAGGACAGTTTGGAAATCATCACTCGAGGAGGTGATCTAGATGATGGTGTTGTCAAGACAACACAAAATGCTATTCGAGATTGATTCGAGAGGGATAAGTTGGTTCACAATGGGCATACATTTAATTTAAATTTGAAGCAACTTTATATACCCATAGAAGTCCAAGCGAAGTATCAAATTAGGAAACCACGTCGCTTGCATGTTCATAAATTGAAAGCATTGATGAGGCACAATCCCTATGCACATGTGGTTGACTACCTAGTTGTTGTTGACCCAAAAGATGTTCCTGTTAGAGATTCATTTTAGGAATCAAGATGTTTTGATTACAACTACTATGTTTTGGGGGGGAATCATTCTATGGAGGCTAGAAGAGATCTGATGCAAGAGTTTCCCCAAAACTCTATTTTTCAAACAGTGAAATGCATCATTTATGTTGGTTTAACAGATGTGGAAGCAAAACTATTGGAATGGGATCACAATATAGATAGTGACTATAAGATGTCCATGAAATTCATTCAAAGGGTTAAATTTATCCATAATGAATTTCAACAAATATGTGGTGGGAATAGATTGAAAGTTTATGCAGATTCTCGAAAACGATGTTGTATGGAAATAGGTATCCCTATTAAAGATGAAAATGTGAAATAGAAAGGTTTGAAAGGAAGTGATGCATTCAGTGTTGTAGATGACTATTTTTTAGTTGGCATTTAGAATGGGGCACATATGGGATTTGATCGATGACATATTTAGCATGTGGGAGAATATTAGCGTAAAAAACCAAAAGGTAAAAAAATAAAGTAGTTGCATGGAGCAGCAGTTAAGGAGGCCCTAACGTCAAGAATTTATCATATGATATGACTATAACACCTTGGATATCAGTGCAAGGTGTGAAGGGTGAAACACTTATATCTACAATATTATCACGTGTAAATTCAAGTGAATTATCTATGGAGGAAATGTGCAATGAATTTGAAAAGTAGTTTTATAGGTTGTTTTTATGTTTTAAAGTTTATTTTTTGAGTTTAAGATTTTTTATTAATTAAGCATTGTGTTATTATTATATGTGATTGTAAAATTCATTTATTTTTACATCATGTCGTCATAAGGTTTACATGAAAATACAAGAGGATATGGTTATAATGTTGGGTGAGAAGAGTCTCCATATGGTAGAACTTGGGTCCAAGAAAGGATGAACTCCCGGTTCCATTGAAATATTGGTTCATACCAAACCAAAATGATCAGGCTTCTGCTACAAAGCACGGAGGCGTGACACAGAACCAGGAATGCATCTCTCTTAATGTCCCCTCTAAGGGGCAATGCAAAACTCCCACAACTCGAATGAAGAATCCAAACTCAATAGATCAATCCATGCCTCCATGTGAGGCTGAGAAGGGAAAGGGTCTTGTAGAACCAGATGGCTCCAGTAGTATGAGTCAACCAGATTTATCAAGCACAACAGGTTGTAAGGAAGATGATGAAAGCCAAAATCCAAAAGGAACAAGCAAATGCATCCCAAAAGCATATCTAACACCAAGGTATGCAATAACTTCGCCCAAGGTCTCTGAAAATATCCAGTTCATGCATGATCATGCTATTATCTGCAAATTTATGGGGCTATGGCCATCTGAATGGGCGCTCATGGGGTGGATCAAGCACAAGTGGAACCTTAAAGGCCACTATGATGTCAAGCTTGGCTCTAAAGGGTTTTTCACTATCATCTTCAATCATCCCGAAGACTACATATCTTCTTTTAGTCCAGAAAAAGAATACTTCAAAGAAGCTCTAGTTTGGATTTGTCTCTTCTCTCTCCTGCAGGAATACCAGGACCTTACCACCCTAGAAGGTATAGGAAACACCCTTGGACAATTTGTTAAAATCTCTAAAACCACTCTAAATGGGAGATATAATACGTTTTCCAGAATATGTGTTTATATGAATATCTCTCAACCTCTCCCTGAGGAAATTTGTCTCGACTATAAGGACATAGAGTGGAATCAAACTATTGACTATGAACACATACCATTTCGATGCAAGAAATTTCATGAAAATGAACATCTATTCATGGAATGCCCCCTAAACACAACAGTCTCAAAGCAAGATTCTTCCAAAATCAAGGATCAAGAGGGCTTCACAAAAGTACCAAATAGAAGAAGAAGCCATAATAAATAAACATCATCTCCTACAAACCATGTAATAACTATTGAGAATCAATTTGAAACTCTAGCATATACTTCGAAGGAAATGCTTATTCCAAACCTTGCCCTGGATACTACTATGGTTCAGATAGGGACAATGAATACTCTTAATACAGATGTTGACATTCAATACCTCCAAGAGGAAATGGAATATTTGGAACTCGAGGACCTAAATCTAAAGGAAATAGAGGAATACTGCAAGCACAAAACTCCTATATCAGAACCTCAACTGGAGCTCTTTAAAAAGGCTATCATCAAAGCAAGAACAGAGCCCAATAAAAGTCCCAAAGCAATAGTAATTGATTCTGTCCTTGGAATAAAAAATTCTGGAAAAAAAGGAACTCAAACGACAACATCAAGAATACAAAAGGAAAGGAGGAATAAAAAATAGAGAAAGACTGGATGAGTTAGGCAATCTCATGCTTGACTCTGACCAATATAATTAGTTAACAAAATTCTTTTATGCTCTAGCCGCATCTCAGAAATGAAGATCATCTCTTGGAATATCAGATGTCTAAATGGTTCCTCAAAACATCGATTACTCAAAAATAAGATCGCAATGGAAAAACCCAATATAGTCCTATTACAGGAAACCAAGTGTTCTACCAATAGCATGGAAAAAATAGCTCAAAAAATATGGAAAATTTTTGTAGTTATAGTTGTTGATGCCATGTGAGCCTTAGGAGGTCTTACAATTTTTTGGAACCCTAACGACATCTGCTTAAATAAATTCGAAGCCACTCCGAGAACCCTTTCTGCTACCTATCACCTCATTGGTACCAACAAACGAGATCTAATTATAACAAACATTTACGGGCCACAAATCTTGAACCACAAGATTGAAATTTTGAATCATCTACAATGGATATGGGATTCCCATCATAACAAGAATTGGATCTTGGGAAGAGACTTCAATATGATTACTAATCTTCAGGAAACGAAAGGAGGTGTCAGAAAACTGGATAAATATAGTGCAACTTTCAAAACCTTCATGGACAATACCAGGATGATAGATATGGAAACAACCAATGGAATCCACACATGGAACAATAGGAGTGGAAATCAACACCAAATCACCTCACGTCAAGACCATTTTCTTTTATCCAATGACCTGTATACTCAAGGAGATACCTGGAATGCCACCATTCTTCCGGAAAATGGTTCAGATCACTGGTCCATCTATCTCCGAAGTTTGGGATACAGGGCTTGTCACAACAAGCCTTTCTGCTTTGAGAAATTATGGCTTACACATCCAAACTTCAAAGAAAATGTTAGCAACTGGTGGAAGGAAGAATCTATTAAGAATGGATCCTTAATGTACAAATTCCAACAAAAGCTTAAAAACCTAAAACAAAAAATCAAAGACTGGAACAGAACCACCTTTGGAAACATCTTTGAAGAAAAGGGGAAAATTGAAGGGAAAAATGACTCAGCTTCAGCAGGACATTATCCTAACTGGGTATTCAAAGGCCAAGGTTCAGGAGGAATCACTTCTTAACTACCAACTGAATGAAGGACTCAAGCAAGAGGATATTCATGGAAGCAAAAATTAAGAATAAACTGGCTAAATGAGAGAAAAAGGAATACCTAATTTTTCCATAACTCCATGCTTCAATGTCAACAACACCAAAAAATCACGATGCTAAAAGATAACAATGGGACCCTTATTAAGAGCAGGGGGAAATTGCATCGGAACTCAATTCCTACTTGAAGGATATCCTTTCTAATCTTGCAATTGACAGAAGCAAAGTCATTAGAGATATTACAAAAAACATCCCTTGTCTTCTTAACCGAGAACATAATGAGGGTTTGATGAGTTAGATAAGTATGCAAGAGGTAGAGACAGTCGTATCTAGTATGAAAAGAGGAAAATCCATAGGAGCGGATGGTTTTACCACTGAATTTTTCCATGAATGCTAGGATATCATAAAATATGAGGTCCTCAAAATTGTCGAATACTCTCGTTGTACGAAAGGAATCCTATCTGCTTTCAATGCTACTGTCCTTACTCTCATCCCCAAAGGAACTAATCCTAGTAACCCTGACAAATTTTGACCTATAGATTTATGCAATGTCATCTACAAAATCATTACTAAATTCATTGCTAATCGCCTCAAACCAATACTCCCTTTACTCATCTACTCGGAGCAATCTGGTTATGTGGAAGGCCAACAAATTCTTGATGGTATTATTATAGCTCATGAAGTTATTCACTCTCTCAAAATTACCAAAAAACCTGGAATGCTCATCAAATTAGATATGTCCAAATCCTTTCATAGGTTGCACTGGACTTATATCTTTAGTGCCTTGCAGGCTTATGGCTTTCGTTGGGATTTAATTGACTGGATCCTTGGTCATCTTTCTTCTTCTTTCTTTTTTATCTTGGTCAATGGGGAACCGGTCGAGTCTTCTACCCCATCTCAAGGCATTAGAGAAGGGGGTCCCCTTTCCCCATTCCTCTATATACTCAAGGCAGAGGGGATGGGGAGACATATCAAGACAAAAATTCAGACAGGTAATCTGAAGGGTATCAAGCTCCACATAGATGCCCCAACTTGTTCACACCAACAGTTTGTTGACGATACTTTGTTAATGGGTCACCCCTCCTACAAAGAGGACAAATGATTCCAAACCATCTTAAAAACCTTTGAGAAGGCCTCAGGAGCCTATATAAACTTAGATAAATCCCAAATTTTCTTCTTTAACACTAATCGTCTTATCCAACGAAGAATCTCCTTTGTCTTGGTCTTTCGATACATAATCCCCGCTCCAAATATGTGGGTGCCCCACTCATGGACAAACCTCTCCGGAAAGCTAACTAGGAGGATCTAATCACTCTCCTCAATAACCACCTTTCTATATGGACCTTTCGCTCCCTAAATCTTGTCAGTCGTCTTACTCTTGTCAAGTTTGTTCTACAAGCTATGTCACTTTACATGTTCTTTGTCCTAGCTACCCCCAAGAGTATTATCAAACGACTCTGAAATAGTCAAATAAACTTCCTCTGGGGAAGCAATGAGCAGCACAAGAAATGGACTCTTGTAAAATGGGAGGATGCTTGTATACCCAAGCTAAATGGAGTACTTGGTCTTTGAGATCCCAATGTTTTAAATCAGCTGTTGGGAGCAAAAATCTGGTGGAAATGGATTACTTATAACAGGGAACCTTGGGCACTTCTCTGGAAAGCTAAGTATAGTCCAACCTGGCATCAGCAGGACTTAATTCGTTTTATTGAAGAAAGGAATGGTTCGACGGTTTGGAAACTCGTCTGGACAAACCGTTTGTTGATTCAAAATCATAGTTTTTGGGAAATTAAAAATGAAAAAAGCGCTCTCTTTTAGGATGACGCCTGGAAACAAGCTTTCAAAATCCAGAGTCTCCTAACAGATCCTTATCTCAAAAAATCTATGGAACAATGTGGGATGATCAAAGTATATCAGTAATGGAAAGAAAGAGAAGAAAACCATGAATAGCGAACCTGGAAGCTTCCAGATCAATGGTCCATTCAACCACAAGATGATACTAGCAACATTATATATGACAAATTAAGAAGCATCATAATTAAAATAAAAAATGTGTAAACTTAGATGGGGACATACCCCGAAAGGTCAATTTACAGTAAAGGAGGGTTACCGCATTTAGGCAAAGTATGATCTCCTGTCGATTGAGACTATCTAGAAATCCATATGGAAAGGAAATCTATGGCCTAAAGTAACCACTTTCCTCTGGATTCTGGTTAAAAATAAAACCATCATGTGGGAAAACCTAGTTGAAAAGGGCTTCATTGGTCTCACTTACTACTATCTTTGCAAGCAGGACGAAGAAAGAAACGAACACCTCTTTGACTCTTGTTCTTTTATAAATGAAATGTGGGATAGGTGAGAAGCAATATTTCAAACCACTCAAAGAGATATGCCAACATCAATAATACGCTACTAAATTGGAAGCTTCTTCAGTTCAAGTGTAATGTCCCCATTCAAATAATTTCATAGTAAGACAATCCCATCAATCCTACTAGTTTCCTAGATTGGATGGGCACATGTGGAATGGTAATAAGGGCACATGTGGAATGGTAATAAGGAAGATAATAAATGATTTTTAGACATTAGAAGGGTTCAAGTATTTAATAAATAGAGTGAATAAAGAAATTCAAGAGAAATCCTAGGTAGCAAATGGTTTTGGAGACATATGGAGGATGTGGGACCCAAATACATGGTATCTCTCTCTTGCAAATTCGAATTAATGGGAAGATGAACACTATTGGGTGAGTTGGTAAGTCATAACACATTTCATTGAGAATATTAGGTCGAATTGGGAAGGATTGGTAACCTCCATGGAAGAAAAAGAGTCAAATTGGGAGTTTGTCGACACTTGGGCTAGATTCCCTAGCCCCTATGACACCAATGATGGAGCATCTATGAAAACTATGAAAAATTGCATAACTGAAATCTGACATCTGACAACTATGGCATGTCAGTCCCAAAAATAGGCTCAAGGAAGGTGCTCATGGGAGTTGGAGAATCCAAAGAGACTCAAAATCGAATTTGGGAGAAGATAGAAGGTTGGAACTAGGAGACAAGTGGCAAATGTGGAATATTTCGTAAATAGAAATATATTGAATCTATTGAGAGGATTTCGACCCTTATAAGGCTAATGCTAGTTATAAAATTTAGAAATCAAGTAGGAGAGTGGCTTTTGATGATTTGAGAAAAATTGCATTTGTGAAGAGAGAGCTAGTGGATGACTATTTTCTTGCTTTAGCCAATTTCAAGGGTGAAAGATTCCCATCCAAGTTGGTGTTTGGAGAGGCCACTCAGGTATTTAATGGTGCTTTAATGGATTTTTTATTTGTAGGTAGAAGCTACAAGAAGTTTCATGGTTTGGTTTAGTGCAGCACTTCTTCTCCACCATTTCCAGTTTTGAAGGCATATTCATGCTCCTTGAGGGATTGCGCTTTGGGTGAGCTCTTGTACTCATTGGGAGAGATTCATATGATATTTTTCTGATTGTAATAGCTTCATATCCTCTTTTCTTCATATTCATAAAGTCTTAGGTCGAAATACCCACTGATTGTATGCGAAAATATTGATTAATGAGCAAACAATGTCTATTTCCCCAATGCATTGATGTATGACACTGTAGTGTTGATTATTTCGAATGGATGGATGATTCTCTGATATATTTGTGATCAATATACTACCATGGATGTATTCTACAATTTTCATGTACTGTACTTGAGCATTTGAAGCATTTTTACTCAGTTTAGTTGTATTGGAAGATGAAATAGTGCCATTTCCCCAAGGGTTGAATTGGGGATTTTTGCAGTTGAAATGGAGAGGGTGAGAACAGTCGTAATGATACATTAATGGTGCCTATGAGACCTTAATAATATAATTAACACATTACATACCTATTTTCATAAATTCAAGGGAGTTTAGAGGTATTTGGGAGGCCATTTTTAGTGTTACCCCGGGGGGATTTGACACACAAATTACTAGTCAAAATTGCATATATTGGTCAGAATATAAATCAAGTTTTATGAAGTCTTTGGAGGACCATAAAACATCCCTGAAACTAATATCCAAGTCTAAATATCATTCATACACTCATACAGAATATTTGGGAGCATTTGGGTTGATTTGGAGGTCAAAACAGTAAAACTAGTCAAAGGTCGAAATTGGAAAAAAAAAGTGCAAAAATTGGGCATTTTAATAAATTTTGAAAAAGGGTCATTACAAGTGGTATCAGAGCATGTTCATGGAACCTAATGGTCTTAACAAGAAGTCAGAAGAATAATCCACCACCCTTTGAACCAGTAGTTGAAGAGGTTTTTGTTCAAGAAGAGGAGTCTTTTGCTGAAACCATGGGTAGAGAGGAGGATGAAAAATTAAAACATAAGGAGGAACTTATTGCAACCTTAAATCCATGTTTCTCTACAATTTCTACAAATATGGAAAGGATAGGTAACAAATTACTGCAAGGATTCAAATTGTTGATTAGCTAACTTCAAAGCAAAGGGGTGATAAGAGATAATAGTGGTTCACACTCAGGGGAAAAGATAAAAGGGAGTGAGCATATTTTCTCAAGTATAGGACCTCATAATAGACCTGATGAATTTCAAAGCACACAAAGGCATACTGCACCTAAATTCCTCTCACCTAAAGAAGAGCTCAATATTGAGGTGGATAATAGTAAACTAGCTAATGAATGGAATGATTTGAGTGAAGAATGTAAAAGAGGTCTACCATTTAGTACATTCATTGATGCTATCTATAAAATGAAGAGGAAGGATGACCATAGGATTCCATACCAAAACATAGAATTAAATGGTGCTATTAGTAAAATATCAGTTCCTACTTTTGATGGTTCTTCTCCAAATTCTGCTAATACTTGGGTGCAAACATTGGATGTGTATTTTCAGTTGAATCATATGTTGGAAGAAGATGCATTAAAAATGGCCATTTTGCACTTGGAAGGAGATGCAAATGAATGGTGGTTCCATGGATTGAAAACCTTGGGTCATGATCAGGTTAAAACATATGGAGAATTTGTTGATAGGGTATTAGAGAGATTTGAACAAAATATCCAAAATTGTCATTCAAAGAACTAGCCCAATTGAAGAAAACTGGGACCCCTACTGAATATATGTTGGACTTTCAAAAAATATCAGTCAAGGTGGTTGATGTATCTATGGGAAGGTTGGTATTGCTGTTCACTGAATTTTTGGTTGAACCCTTAAAAGGTTTGGTCAAAGCCCACAAGCCAACTACATTAAAAGATGCAATGAGTTTGACTAGAGATCTCCAAAATGTGCTTCCTAGAACGAGATTTCCTCCCAAGCCTAACTACAAATTTAAAAAGAAACCATGGAAAATGGATGGATATGATAAGAAACCTTGGCAAAGAGAGTCATTTGAAAAGAATAAAAAATAAGGACTAAACAGGGATGAGCTTCGAAAAAAGAAACTGTGCTTCATATGCTTCCAACCATGGACACCGGGGCACAAATGTCCTAAAGAAAAGGCTCAATACATAGAAGTATTTTCTGATAATGAGGGGTATGATGGGGGCATGGATGAAGATGGACAGAATTCAGATCAAGAAGAGGCATATGAGATAGCAATAGAAGAGGAAAGACAAGAATAAAATCATCCTTCACCGGACAAAGCAAGAATGGCAATACTTTCAGCAGTTTCCTGCTACCATACTATCCAATGAAAGGGTGTGGTACAAGGAAAAAGAACTTCAGTTTTGGTAGATGGAGGAGCCACCCATATCTTCATTGATGTAGAGATGGTGGAGAAAAAAAAGATACCTATTGAACCATTTGATGGCTTTACAGTTGTCATTCCTGCTCACAACACAATGCAATGCAAAACATGGGTTCCAAAGTTGCAAGTCACCGTAGGTAACTATACTTTTGTTGATAGTTTTTATGTGGTTGATGTTGCTAATACTAATGTGGTTTTGGGAGTGCAATGATTGTATTCAATAGGAAACATTATAGTAAATTATCAAATTCTCGAAATGAAATTCCAATATTCAAAAGGAGTACAAAGAGTTGTGAGAGGGAAACACACTTACCCAAATCAAGTAGTGACTTGCAATAGTATGAGATCTATATTGAGACATGGGGACATAGAATGGGATGTTGAATGTCACATTACATATCCCAAGCCAAATATAAATATTGTTGAACACCCAAAGGAGATAGAGAGACTCTTGCAAAAGTATGACAAAGTTTTTAGAGACCTTCCACATGGTAGACCACCAGATAGGGGAATTGAGCACAACATTATTTTGGAGGAGGGTACTTTGCCCATTCAGATACCACCTTATAGACATCCTAAAAAGTTCAGAGATGATATTGAAAAAGCCATCCAAGAAATCCTATAGTTGGGACTCATTAGACCAAGCTCTAGCCCTTATGCTTCTTTAGTGGTGCTAGTGAAGAAAAAAGATGGAACATTGAGAATGTGTATAGACTTTAGAGCCTTGAACAAAAAGACTATCAAGAATAGGTATTCTATTTCTAGGATTGATGAGATCATGGATGAGCTACATGGGGCCAAATACTTCTCAAAAATTGACCTTAGATCAGGTTACCATCAAATCCAGATGAAAGATGAAGATGTGCAAAAGAATGCTTTTCGATGTCATTATGGCCACTTTGAATTTCTTGTCATACCTTTTGGGTTGACTAATGCTCCAACCACATTTCAAGAATGTATGAATAGGATCTTTTGCAAGAAACTAAGAAGGTTTGTTCTTGTTTTCTTTGATGAAATTCTTATTTACAGTAAGACATGGGAAGAGCATTTGCAACAGTTAGAGATTGTGTTGAAAATTTTGCAAGAAGAGTCCTTATTTGCTAAGTTGTCAAAGTGTGAATTTGGGATGAAAGAATTGCTATATCTTGGGCACATTATAGGGCAAGAAGGAGTGAAAGTACATATGGATAAAATTAGGGCTATCTTAGAATGGCCATCACCAAAAAATATTACCGAATTGAGAGGTTTTATTGGCCTCTGCACTTATTACAGAAAATTTGTGAAGGGATTCTCTAAGTTGACTTCTCCACTCACCGATTTGAATAAGAAGAATGCTTTCAAGTGGAATGAAGAGGCTGAAAAGGCCTTCCAAAAAATGAAAGAGCTAATGAGTAGCTGTCCCATACTTGCACTTCCTAATTTTACTAAACCTTTTGTTGTGGAATGTGATTCTTCAGGTGGAGGAATAGGGGCTGTCCTAAAGCAAGGCCAACACTCCATAGCATTTGAGAGCATAAAGTTGCAGCCTCATGAAAAAATTTACTCCATCTATGATAAAGAAATGCTGGCCATTATGCGTGCATTGGCCAAATTCAGACAATACTTGGTGGGAAGCCAGTTTGTGGTGAAAACTAACCACAATAGTCTAAGATACTTTCTCACCCAAAAAGATCTAAATGAAAGGCAACAAAAGTGGGTAAGCAAGATTCAAGCTTATGATTGTGATATTGAATATGTTGAAGGAATGAATAATATAGTAGAAGACGCTTTGTCAAGAAGACCTTCTTTTTCTCTCATGGACATTGCTAAGGATTGGAAAAATATGCTACTAGTTGAATATGCTAAAGACAAATTTGCTTGTGATGTGTTGGATGGACTCAAAGGGGATGATAACTACAGGGTTTTGAATGGGATGATATACTATAAGGGCATAATTTATTTAGTTCAGAACTCAAAGCTCAAGTACCAAATTTTATAAGAAGCTCATGATTCCCCACTAGCGGGCCATCCGGGGATCTTCAAAACTTATAGACAGTTGAGGCAAAGGTTTTTTTGGAAGGGGCTGAAAGAAGATGTTCAGAAATATGTAAGTGAATGTAAATTATGTCAACAAAACAAATTAGAACTTACATGTCCAGCAGACTTATTACCACCATTACCAATTCCGGAGCAAAAATGGGATAGTATCTCCATGGATTTCATCACCGGTTTACCAAAATATTTGGGTAAGGATTGTATATATGTGGTAGTGGATAGGTTGAAAAAATTTGCTCATTTCTTTGTTGTTACATCATCTTTTAGTGTTGCACAAGTGGCCGATATATTTTTCAAAGAAATAATCAAATTGCATGGGCTCCCCGAGAGCATTGTTAGTGATAGAGATAGTAGATTCATGGGTGCTTTTTGGCAAGAACTCTTTAGATTGGTGGGTACTCAATTGAATCCAAGCACCATCTATCATCCACAAACTAATGGACAAATAGAGAGGGTAAATCAATGGTTGGAAGGATACTTAAGAAATTATGTAGGAGGGCAGCAAAAAGCATGGGTCAAGTGGCTCCACTTGGGTGAGTTTTGCTACAACACCACCTTCCATATGTCCATAGGAATGTCTCCTTTCAAAGCACTCTATGGTTATGATGCACTCACTTTTGTTGACATTATCTTTTCTAATAGTAGGGCCCCAAGGGCTAAGGATTGGGTGGAAGAGAGTCAAGAGATCTTAAAACTCTTGAAAGACAATTTGCAGGTTGCCCAAAACCAACAAAAGCAATATGCCGATAAACATAGAGAAGAAAGGACATTTCAGGTTGATGATTTAGTATATTTGAGATTGCATCCCTACAAACAAACTTCTTTGAAAAAGAATGGAGTAGAAAAGATAAAACCAAGGTACTATGGCCCTTACAGGATAGTTCGGAAAATTGGAGAGGTAGCATATGAATTGGAACTTCCGGAAGGGAGTAAAATCCATAATGTATTTCATGTCTCTTGTCTCAAGAAATATATTGGTCAACAAATCATCACTTCAGAAATACTTCCTCCCTTCGATGATGAAGGTCAGCTCACACTTGTTTCGGAAAGGATTTTGAAGACACGAGAAAGGAGATTGAGAAGTAGAACTATCAAAGAATATCTGGTGCAATGGAAGGACTTGCCAAGTGAAGATGCTACATGGGAAGAGGAGAAGATTTTGTAGCATCCTAATTTGAAATTGCTTGAGGACAAGCAATCTTGGGTGGGGAGTACTGTAATGTCCCCATTCAAATAATTTCATAGTAAGACAATCCCATCAATCCTACTAGTTTCCTAGGTTGGATGGGCACATGTGGAATGGTAATAAGGAAGCTAATAAATGATGTTTAGACATTAAAAGGGTTCAAGTATTTAATAAATAGAGTGAATAAAGAAATTTCAGAGAAATCCTAGATGGCAAATGGTTTTGGAGACATATGGAGGATGTGGGACCCACACTAGCTTGATTTTTCATAATACATGGTATCTCTCTCTTGCAAATTCAAATTAATGGGAAGATGAACACTCTTGGGTGATTTAGAAAGTCATAACACATGTCATTGAGAATATTAGGTCGAATTGGGAAGGATTGGTAACCTCCATGGAAGATAAAAAGTCAAATTGGGAGTTTGTGGACACTTGGGCTAGATTCCCTAGCCCCTATGACACTAATGATGGAGCATCTATGACAACTATGACAAATTGTAAACTTGACCTCTGACATCTGACCACTATGACATGTCAGCCCCAAAAATAGGCTCAAGGAAGGCGCTCATGGGAGTTGGAGAAGCCAAAGAGACTCAAAATCGAATTTGGGAAAAGATGGAAGGTTGGAACTAGGAGACAAGTGGCAAATGTGGAATATTTCCTAACTAGAAATGTATTGAATCTATTGAGAGGATTTTGACCCTTAGAAGGCTAATGTTGGTTATAAAATGTAGAAATCAAGTAGGAGAATGGATTTTGTTGATTTGAGAAAAATTGCATTTGTGAAGAGAGAGCTAGTGGATGACTAGTTTCTTGCCTTAGCCAATTTCGAGGGTGAAAGATTCCAATCCAAGTTGTTGTTTGGAGAGGTCACTTAGGTCTTTAATGGTGCTTTAATGGAGTTTGTATTTGTAGGTAGTAGCTACAGGAATTTTCATTGTTTGGTTTAGTGCAACACTTCTTCTCCACCATTTCCAGTTTTGAAGGCATATTCATGCTCCTTGAGGGATTGCGCTTTGGGTGAACTCTTGTACTCATTGGGAGAGCTTCATATGATATTTCTCTGATTGAAATAGCTTCATATAATCTGTTATTCATATTCAGAAAGTATCAGGTCGAAATACCCACTGATTGTATGAAAAAATATTGATTAATGAGTAAACAATGTCCATTTCCCCAATGCATTGATGTATGACACTATAATGTTGATTGTTTCAAATGGATGGATGATTCTATGATATATTTGTGATCAATATACTGAAATGAATGTATTATACAAGTTTCATGCACTGTACTTGAGCATTTGAAGCATTTTTACTCAGTTTAGTTGTATTGGGAGGTGAAATAGTGCCATTTCCCCAAGGGTCGAATTGGGGATTTTTGCAGTTGAATGGGAGAGGATGAGAAAAGTTGTAATAATCCATTAATGGTTCCTATGAGACCTTAATAACATACTTAACACATTACATACCTATGTTCAGAAATTCAAGGGAGTTTAGAGGCATTTGGGAGGCAATTTTCGGTGTTACCCCGGGGGGATTTGATACACAAATTACTAGTCAAAATTGCATATATTGGTCAGAATATAAATCAAGTTTTCTGAAGTATTTGGAGGACCATAAAACATCCCTGATCCTAACATTCAATTCTAAATATCATTCATACACTCATACAAAATATTTAGGAGCATTTGGGTTGATTTGGAGGTCAAAACAGTAAAACTAGTCAAAGGTCGAAATTGGGAAAAAAAGTGGGAAATTGAGCATTTTAATAAATTTTGAAAAAGGGTCATTACATTAAGAACCCTTTGCTCGACAGAATCTGGAATCTCTTCCCATCCTTTCTACTATGGTAAACTTGGAAAGAATAGAATGGGCATGTCTTCAAAGCTACGTCTATGAATACTGAGGAAATGTGGAATCAGATAAAGACAAGCATTATTGAAACCATCCTCATTCAGCCATGGTCGGATCAGAAAATGTAGCCCGAAGGTCAGCAAGACAAAATTCTAAAAGTTTGGGGACCCAATATTCATAACCATACTTCTATTCCAAAAGCTCTTAGATTCGCTATACAGATCCCTAATATCTTGCACCCTCCCACTCCCAACTTTATCAAGATCAATTTCGATGGAACCTCCAAAGGTAATCTTGGGAATTCTGGATATGGAAGTATCTTTTGAGATATTAAAGGTGACATCATCAAAATGTTCGCGGGCTATAGTAGCATAAACAACAATAATGCAACAGAATTGGCAGCTCTAATCCATGGTTTGGAAATCACCAAAAATCAGAATCTTCATTGGATAATGGTTCAAGGGGACTCGCAGATACTAATAACCATATAGGAGAAAATCATTAACGATTCAGATACCATCAATCTAGGAAACTGTTGGCATCTGGAATATGATCTCAAAACTATAACTAAGCTCATTGATAACTTTGCTACTCTCATCCCTCTCCACATCAAATGGGATGCAAACAGAGTAACTTACCACCTAGCAAACATTGGGACCAACTTGGAGTCAACATCATTAATGAGAATGGAAACAATAAAAAGGATGATCCATGTTTTAACACTTGATATCGCCTAGCTATGGAGGACATTTTGACTTTCGCCACATGCCAGAGCATTATATCAATGGTGCGACTGGACGGGAACCACAAGGCAAATAAAAGTACAAGTATGGAATAGGTCATATCAGAAACCGTTTGGAGAAATAGGAAGGTACTAGCACCCCCAATTAACCACCCAAGATCATGGGGAGGATACGAAACCCGATGGAGAAATCATTGCAGGGTACCTTATCCCTTAATGCGCTCATGTGGACTGATGGTATAAGATTTAGCAGGAGATTCCCTATCGAAAGGAAGTACATCACCATTACAAAGTACAGATGTATGACGACTCATCAGCATAGTTCCATAGTGGAAGGAAATCTAAATAAAAAAAGGACCATGCTATTCATATATCCCTTATGCTCTGGACGGGTGGTTATTATGTTCACCATATTAGCATCTACTACAATAACGACAAGTCCAAGATGGTGAGGCCTAGGAAATGTCTCATTATAGGTCCGGAGAACCACCCTATTACTATGAATCAATTAAAGGCTATAGAGGATGCAAGAGATTATTCCTCAACTATTCCATTGAACATCAGAAGGATTATCGAAAACAAAGAGGAAGAACTCCGGGTTGATTACAGCGCCACCAACAAAAGCCTCTCCCCGGCTGAGCTGGATTTCTGGGAACCAGACCCAGGTTCCACTAGAGGAAGAATTACTCTCTTTGATCGGACCCTGGTATCCTTCTGGACCAGTAAGATAACTTTGGGGAAAATTCTTATGGATCGGGCACAAGAACATCTACCCCACACTCAGGAAAATAACATTCTACATGGGCTGCAGAAAGAGGTCAATATTATTGATAACAACTTAACTAAACTTGCTGGCAGGCTCAACATCCAACTCATACATCGGACTTTGCCTCACGAAACATAGCAGTGTCCCCATGGGAAGCAGACTTCGAACAAAGGGGCAGAGCAGCCAACCTCTAGAAAGGGTAAAAGGAAATTATGCTATTACCCAACACTTAACCAACCAGCTGAATGCATACACTCTGAGGATAGGCAGTAGGGAACCCCTTTCAACACCTTCGGTCCCAGGATCCAGAACCCAGGAAATATAAAGCTTTTTGCGGACCATTACGAATGCTCAGCGGCACTGCACTCAATTATGTGTGGTATCACGACAACCCTGCTTCAACATAGAGAGGATATTATCAAGACTGTTGAAGACTGCTGCACTCTGGGGGAATACCATATGTAGATCAACCGTCTGATGGTTACCAAAATAAGAAGCATGGAGGAACATCTAGAGGAAGGTGCCACTAATTCTGTTGCTGATGCTCCTGTTGTTTCTTCTGATGCTACTCTCAGAAATACCAAAGATTCACCTATCATCATTGAGGATGATGCTCCTACAAACGAGGATTAGGCAGGTTCCTCATAGTTTTTGTGTCGAAAGATTTTTTTTACTTTTGATCAAAACTACAAATACCTCTCTACGCATGTTTAAACTTCTGGGATTTAAATACTTCTGTAATAGTTTAAATTTTGTCAAGTATAGATGTAGGCATGTTATGTGGATTACCAGCTCTAGCATTGTCTTCCTTAGTCAGCTATCTCAGGACAATTCTGTAGGTTTTTGGATATTTTTGCCTACTAGAAAGACTCTAGATGATGATATAATTTTTGTAACACTATTTTGCAAAGTTTAATAGCAAGGTTCTTTTCTTATTTAAAAAAACAATGTTGGGTGAGAAGAGTTGGGATGATGTCAGATGCAACTATCCAAATTCAAGCTCCATAGAAAACTTAAAACATTTTTTTGTTGCATACAAAAAGGTATCATGATTTATGATATATTATATTTTATTTATTTCTAAGTAAATTTATTTCTATTTTATTACTTATAGATATAATTTTGTTTTCAAAGATGCCAAAGAAGAGTACAGTACCAGCGTCTTTCAAAATTCATATTCGAAGAGCCAAAATAGAACGACAAAGAAGACAATGTCTTGTAAACGTTGAACTTAATGACACCCTTGATCATCACGTTTGGAATGGGCTCAACATTGTGCAATATAAAGTGATTTTGAGTGATTGTGAAAACATTGCAAATCTTGTTTCCAAAAAGGAGTACTCACTAGTTATTGACAATATCCCTCATGGATACAATATCAAAAACATTACTTATGATTGTGAGCCTTATACATACTAGTCATTCAATAAAGTGGTTTCGGAATTCCTGGACGTCACAACATCACCTCTAGGGATATTTCTTGTTTTCCATTCAAATGTACAAGGAGGAGCAGTGCTAACAACCTTCAACGATAAAGAAAACTCAAGGAAACAACTGTATTGGTAAGATATTTGCAATCTATTATTAAACAATGAATTTAGAAACCAAATTTATTTTTCTATAAGTTAATTAAATTCTTATATATTTCTGTTACAGCCATAAGCCTAATATTTGTAGCTCTAGCAGTGATCCATTTATGAGTGATACTGAAAACATACATCTTGCATGTTGGATAAAAGATGAGACCTATGAAACTATTTTAATCAATGAAAAGAGTGAAGGAAAATATAGTCAAAAATTGTCTTATAATGTCGTGGTTAAAAAGTTGACATATGAAGAAAGATATTTGAAAGGAGAGACTGTAAACATCTATCAGAAGCCACAAGCATTTATTAATTATCTCATAGATAATTTTTCAAAAGAAGGATATTTCCTTTTAGATTTGTTCTCGGGTTCAGGTAATATTTATGATATTACATATGAAACTAGTGTTATAATCTAAATTTAGTAATATATATATTTTAAATTTATGTTTAATTATTCTATTTAATTTTTTTTGTTTTGTATGTGGTGATTAGTTACAACAATAGCATGTTCATTACAAAAAGGAAGAAATTGCATATCCATTGATAATGATCCAATACAATGCAATTATATCAAGCAAAGAATTAATGCTATGAAAGTTCTTCCAGATGAAATGTGGGAAGTTGGTTTGAAAAAACAGAGAATTTAGTGAGTCACTTGTGGAAAAGATGTCAAAAGAGCCTCAACCTCCTTTGAAAAGGAATGTTCGGAAAAGATCACTTTGGGAATTTTGTAGAGTTAGAGGATCCAATAGAAAAACACATTGAGGTCTAGGAAGAGAGCCAACCAGCAGAAAATGTCAATTTCGATGAATATTTCAGCCTACGTGATATTGTTGATTAGTCTCATATCGTTGAGTAAAATGTCAAAGTTGAAAATTTTTGATAAGATATTTTTGTAATGTTTTGAATTTAAGATTTTATTTTGGGAATAATTGTTATGTTTTTAATATGCTATTTAGAAATATATGGTATATGTTTTGTTGATTTTATGTGAATCATCACTTTATCGAAAATAATATTAAATAGTATCATTTTTATACATCAAATAGCGCAAAATACATTGAAAAATGACTTGAAATGTCTTTTTTTCTCATTCTTTTTAGAAATTGGCTCAAAAAATGAATTCTTTAAGATTGAATTTTAATGAAAAAACTTTGAATATGCATACATTTTTCGTTCTAACTTCTAAATCTTAAAAAAATTCAAAAAAGTGTGTATTTTTGCATTATAACTAGCTACTAAAAGTAGATTTTTTTTGTAAACTTTGAAAAAGGCCCTTGTAAATAAAAGTTATAGTTTTCTTATGACCAAGAAGTTTCAAAATCACTAAAAAATAGTTCAAAATGAAAAATGGTGCTACCAATATACACACTTTTTGAAACGGAGGTAAAAACAACTACTAAAATTGACCCCCAAAAAAACGGGAATAATGTCGGGTTCTCCTCAAGTTGTATAACTTGTTGGAGAGCAATGATGATGAGAAACAAGTTGGATCATATAATGCTCATACCCACCCACGACCTCCGAAAACCATATGTCCCCTCCTTCTTAAGTATGAATCACTAATGTTTCCTTTGTCCCATCTCCACATACCACGAGGCTTGAGACCATTAATTATCCTTAGTGAATTAAGTCGAAGCATCAAGACTATAGTTGGAAAAAGCTTGTCCATTTAACAATGGGCCTTAAATTACTATTTATCATCAATTCTCCTTGCTTAAGATTATCACCGATATTGGAAAGCTTGTTAACCTTTTTGTTGTTCTGACACCTTACATGAAATAATTGAATTTTTAAGATATTAGGAGAGAAATTCAGTATTCTTTTTTGAACCTTACCAACCTCCTTCTCTTTACCAAACTAGATTTTTTGCATTGTTTCGATGACAATACAAGAGTCACCAAAAACTTGGAAGGAATCTATGTTTAACTTAGACATTGTTTCTATACCTTGCATTAGCGCTTCCCATTCTGCCTGGTTGTTCGTCCTCCTCCTAAGACCCCATGCAAAGGATTTAATATTTTTTCCGCCAAGGTAAAAAATTACCCCTCTCGCACCTGCCTCCCCTGGATTGCCTTTTGAAGTGGCATAAAAAAAGAGAGAAAAATAGGATTGACTTTCCCTCCACTTTTGGAATTCCTCAAGATGAAGATCAATTGCCCATAGTTTCTTTTCATAATTATAGTTGGACTGAAGGGAGCTTGTCCCAATGAATTGAGAAGTTCATTGGAGTTTAGGGGGAGAGAGGTTGTTTGGAATCTTAATCGACCAAGATGAGCTAAGACGAACTGTTTTATTTCAATTTTTTCATTCATGGCTATTTTGCTAGGACAGGCTTTATTTCCTTAAAAAATTTCTTTGTTCCTAGATAACCAACTTTGCAAGTTGATGTATTGAGGAGAGGCACACCATACATTTGACAAAGAATTTTTATTTACTAGAGTCCTAGGGTAGATTTAAGTCCAGCCTCTTAAGAAGCCATCAACTTGATTTGGAAGCCTGAACCTAACAGTGAGGTCCTTTCGGATTCACCCCAAACATCCTTAGCGAAGGAGAAGTAAAAAAACATATGCCTAACCAATTCCTCTTCATTCTTGCAAAGAATGCAACTATTAGGGCCTTCAAAGTCCCTTTTCTTAAGATTGTCAACAACGAGGATTTTTTTATGAGTTAACAACCAAGAGAAGGCATTAAGTTTAGGCGGGAAATCCGGCTTCCAAAACTTCTTCCAAACTCCAGATGAAGGCCAAGAATGGATCTCACTTAGCAGTTTCCCATAGCCTTTTTTTACACGATATAATCCTTTTGAGCCGCACCCTCTTGTGTCCCTTTCCCTTCTATTTAAGGGGGATTTTCCATTCAAATCAAGGAGGAGTAATCGAAATTCCTCCCCTAAATGAGTTGAAACTTCAATCCTTTTCTAGTCCTTCCAGCTCCCATTTGTGTGCCATTCAGAAAGGTCGTAGAGCTTGAATACTCCATGCCCCCTTAGCCATTATTTTATTCCATTCAAGTCTTCTTTCTCCTTCAAAGGTGGATTTTTTAGGATCATATATTCCCAAATGGAGATTCTTTTTCATTTCCTGGTAGCCAATGCAGATCATCCCTAATTAACTTGGAGGAAGCCTTGCAAAGATCCCAGATCGGAGACCCTTGTCCTTGGAGATCATTGTTTAAGCATCGAAGCCTAGATCTTTTCATGTACTTTTTGCGAAACACTTCTTTCCACCATTCTTCCTTTTCTGTAATAATTCTCCAAAGAATCTTGCCCCCCATGTCTAAATTCATCAACTTGGGCTCCCTAATTATTGCTCCTCCCTTTCCTTTTTCATTGCGAAACATCCCATTTCACTAAGTGGAATTTTTTTTCCTCCATCCTTGCCCCCTTGCTAAAGAAACTTCTCAATCTCTCTACTAAGACAATTCATTACTCCTACTAGAGCAAAGGAAGATAGGCATAGAATCTAAGAGAACTGATTTTATCAAGGTGAGTTTCCTTGCTAAGTTTAACGATTTGATTCCCCATGAATGAATTCGACCCTTGATTTTTTGGGTAACATCTTCCCAGTCACTGGCTTTGCTCTTCTTAAGAGAGATGGAAATCCACAAATATTTAAAGGATGTCCAAGAACCAACTCCTTCAAAGCCCATGATCCTAAATATTTCAATGGTGAGGAGGGGAGAACAATTCCAATTATAAACACAACATTTCCCAACATTAGTTTCCCCTCTAAAATCTTGCAACAAGGAGGATAGAGCAAATTTAAACTTTCTAGCAATAATTCTTGAGATGCTTCCTAATAAAATAAAATCATCAACGAATTGAACATGGTTCACTACCTTAACCCCTCTCACAATAACAACTCTTTTTTCTTTATTCATTATGAGAAGAGTTCAAACTCATTCCCTTTTTTTGTAAGTGTCATAATCTTTCCAAATAATCATTATTCCATTCACCTCTTAAGATAACAATCCTCTTGAAATGTCTTCATATAAAATCCTTCTTTTAAGTGTTCTCACGTTTTTAATATTGTAAATTAGAATAGCTATAATTTTTATTCCGTTACAATGAAACTTAATCACAATTATTAAAATATAAATATTAATAAAATATTATACATTATTTTATTTTTTCAATTTTATTTGATTTTATTTGTTATATATTAATTATTTATTAATGTTATTTAAAATTAAGACTAATACGCTTATTTTTTTTAGAAGTGGAACTCTCTTTATTGAAAACATAACTATGATTAGAAATCGATGAAATTGTCATTACAAATATTATTGCTTCTTAGTTCAAAGAGAAAATGTGGTGCAAGGAAAAAATGTGGTGCAATGAAGAATTAGAGATTAAAAGGAAATTACAATTTTATGAAGAGATCATTAATCCTAACCTTGAGGATCAAAATTATATTTTCATCTTAGGGATCTCAATGAAAAGAACATTCATGAGCTTCATAATGAAACTAGGTGCAGAGGAAAAACACTTTCTCCTAGATTGCCCTACTTACACCCATATTACATATAAATTCCTTAATCTTTGCTCCAATAATGACTTTCTAACCTTCTTTCTAAGCTGTTTGAGAATAGGAATAATATTTTAAAGAAAATTAAATAATTTCTATGTTAAAATCCTATTATTTTGCAGATAGAGACTATAAATAAGTTATAAATGTTTCCTTTAATCTATAGTTTGGTAATGTGTTATATTATCCAAATTATTTAAAAGTTATTTGTTTAAATTTTGATTAGTGTAGTCCTCGTTTATCCCTTCCCGAAAGGAGACAGCAAGATGACATCATAACTCACTTGCATTGCATTAAAATTGGTGCACTCCAAAACATTTAGTTCTTCAAAGTGTTGGCTGGATTTATTCATTTATCCAAGAGGTCATGAAAGATACTTCTCATAGGTTTTTCTGAATTTGTATTATATACTTTTTGTTTGTTTTCCTAAAGTTTCTATATGGAGCTTTTATTGTGAAATTTGCTTTTCATTTTCCAGCGGCTGACAGCACTTGACGACTGACCGACCTGACCGAGGTAACAGCACCTAGCACCTGGTTCATAGTTGTTCACACCTGGACATTTGTAAAACCAGCTTTCAAAAACGCAAAACTTTTCATGACACTGTTTCGACACCTGCTCAAACTTTTCATGACACTGTTTCGACACCTGTTGGTTGTTGGATTGTAGGACTTGTCGTGGCAACCTACATGCAACAACCATGCCGACTGTAATTCCTAATATAAATTAATTGATGATATGACATCCTCAATATAATGGTTTCACAATGGATCAATGGATCTTCAGAGAGTCGCGACTGTATTTAAATGGCTACCATCTCTCTCCACAGATCACCGCCATCATTGTATGCACTTCTACATTAATAGACTCAGCATTGTATGCACTTCTACATTACTAGACTCGCTTCAAGTCTAGCAAGAAGCCAAAGCTCTTTGCGTTGGAGGCTTTTGCTACAGCAAATGGGGATGGTGTGGCAACAAGCAGGACCAGGCATGACCATTATGGGCAGGTTTCCAAAGCCAATGTAGACATTGCGGCCGCAAATTCTTTCCCCAACTTCGATGTGGGCTTCGACACTACCAGTGATATCAATAATAACAATAGAGAGCTCAATGCTTTCTCAATAACAAAAGAGAGCTCGATGCCATTCTTTGTCCAAACGTCCCACGAAACCACTGGTAATGTATACACTTCCATAAACATTTTACTTTGTTCTACAGGGCTTGTTTCCTTCAGATTGAATTCATTTATTCAAAGTAAAAAGGAATTTGATCAAGAATATGAACAAAGATAAAGATTACCTGAAAATTGACAGGGGGCATTTACTCGATTTCTGCAAAGAGAGGAAACTAAAAGAGCAGTTGCTCAAATCAGAGTTGTATCTCCTCCAATTCGCCCAACAATTAAAGAGTATTATGCATGGTTGCTTTAACAAAGAGATCTCCCTCTTCTGTGCACATACAGACATACATTCGAAGCAACAGCCAAATGTTAAAACCGATAGCTGAAATCCGTGACATAAAGATAAAAAGTAGAAAAATAAAGTTCATACATATATTGGAGCAATAATTAGGTCATATTGGCATTTCCCATAATCAGTGACATAAAGATAAAAAGGAGAAAAATAAAGTTCATACATATATTGTAGCAATAATTAGGTCATATTGGCATTTCCCATAATCAGGTCGTATATAATTAGGTCGTATTGACATTTCCCATAATTAGGTCGTATATAATTAGGTCGTATTGACATTTCCACTACTTAAATGTGGAGCAATTCGAATTAGTTGAATAGTTGAATATTCAGTATAGATATAATATAATACAAATATAAATTCTTACTAATAAAAAAGTAAATTTTAAAAACTAAACTTTAATTATTCAATAACTATAAAATATAAATAACATTCAATTTATTACTTTCTTACAAATAGTAACTATTAATAACTAGTTGTTATTTTTCACGTTGACCTCACCTTATTCCAATTAATTGATATTTTATATTTTTGTTTTTAAATAATAATTTTGGTTGTTTGTAAATAATATATCTAAAAATAAATCAATGAATTTTTTTCCACAGAAAAAAGTTAAAAAAATAAAAAAAATAAATCAATGATTTTTAATGTACATTTATGTTATATTAGTTTATATATTTAATTAAAAATATTATACATAAAAAAATTACTTTCCATATCGAATCATATTCATATCTATCTTCGTAATCAAATGATGCTACTATACATTGCAATAACTAAACCACAAAAAAATTCTCCATTATGGAAGTCAGGTCGAATGTCTTCAGTCTCTTAACGAATGTCTTTAGTCTCCTAACGAAAGTTTTGCTCGGAATTCAAAATATTCACGGCCATGAGAGTATTTGCTCCCTGCTCCATAATAACATCCACCGTGATCATGGTAACACATAGAATTCATAATAGATTCCAACATAAAATATACTAAAAGTAATGATAGGCCACGGTTTTGAATGCTGATAACAGTAACCACATAAATTCCTACAGTGTTTTGTTGACATTCGCTGCAAGTATTAATAATTAATTATATTATCAAAGTAACATTATTATAATAAAACATTATTATTATTTGAGTAAGGAGATTTTAACAATAATCTGTTAATTATTGTAATATTGTTTCTAGAACTGGTCACAATCGTATAAACATTAACTAATCAATTTAATGAAACATATATTCATTTTAATAAAAAAATATATTTTTTACCACTATTATAATTTATAATTAAATTTTTAACATATTAAGAAAAAAATACTATATAATGTATTTTTCATTAATTTAAAAATTCACTTTTAAAACATTGGATGACATGAATATTTGATTGGATTCGGTATCCGCTTTAAGATCCAAGGCTCTTGACTTTAAACACGAGTATTACACCAATAAGAAATATACATTGTATCTTATTGTATCCATTGCCATAATTTCTATAATTTTCAATGGAGTCTTTGGATTATTTCCAGACACTACTATTTACTTTACTATAACGGTCATTCCAATCTTTGGATTATTTCCAGACACTACTATTTACTTTACTATAACGGTCATTCCAATCTTTGGATTATTTGCAGTCACTGACTATTTAAGAATAGTAGGTAATGTTATAATAATAATGTGCACGAAAGTTCCAATCAATTTTTTAACTAATTTTGATAATTTGTTTCCATGTAATTTATGCATATCTCTTTTTTGGAAATGATAATTGCATCTATTGAGTGAAACAAGGTGCTTTGCAGTCCATTACAGTCCAGTTTGGGAGAGATATTGTATTGCATCGACTGAAACGAGGTGCTCTACAGCCTAGTATGGGGGAGATGTAATATGTAACCTTTGTTCGACTTTATTATTGTGGACCATTAATTAATTAAAACGTAGAAAAAAGTAAAATGTAATGAAAAGTAAAAAAGTAAAATATAATGAAAAGTAAAAAAATAAAATATACTGTCTCATTAATTAAAATTAAAAAACAAAAAAAAAAAAACTATGAAAAGTATTAAAAAAAACCCATATCAACTCATAAAATAAAATATTGTGAAAAGTAATTAAAAAATAAATATTTTAACAAACTATCACAGAAAAATAATGTGAGGGACTTTAAATTTTTATAAAGATATAACCAACTTTATTAATTACATTTTAAATTAACATAATCAACACATTGTTTTGTTACCTAATTTATCAAATACTATTTTAATTACACATTGTTTTCTTACCTCGTTTATCAAATACTATTTTAATTACCTTTTTAAAAATAAACATGGTTTTTTTTTACATCAATTATCAAATAGATTATCACAATTTAACAATACATCAATATTCAATTCAACTTTGACTTTGAGAAGATTATGTCTATTTAAATAATCCAATGTAACGGTTGTTTTTTTCGCAAGTGATCGTGGTTTTGTCTATTTAAATAAGATCCAATGTAACGGTTGTTTTTTTCGCAAGTGATCGTATTTTAGTTCATGTAGCGCATGAAAGAAAACAAAACGCTCAAACTGAAGCTATCTCCAAGCACTTCTTTTGTTTATTTATTATTACCTACTTCGGGTAAAGTAATTGAAATCGATAGAGTAATTTTGAACTCGTTTTTCACTCAAAATGCTCTAGCATTTTATGCTTTCTCATACATACTTATTTTGATATGACAAGCTCTGATCCATAAAGCCTATGATATATCTTTATTTACTTTTGTGATTAGTTGCCTCAATCATTACTTATTTTGATATGACAAGCTCTGATCCATAGAGCCTATGATTTATCTTTTTATTTTGATATGACAAGCTCTGATCCATAAAGCCTATGATATATCTTTATTTACTTTGTGATTAGTTGCCTCAATCATTCCAAGAGCAAGTAGATGAGATGTTATGATGTCGCACTTATATGGCAATAAAGTATTTATAAAAATTAAATATTAATAATAAATTAAATTTAAAAATAAATTAAATTTAAAAATATCAAATCAAAGAAGATATTTTATATCCAATTATGTTAAGGAGGGAGTGATTATGATGGTTTAAATGTTTTTAGGTCATGGTTCTTAGACAACATACTAATTTAACAGCAAGTTATATATATATATATAATTTAAATTTAAAATGATTAAATTGAATATTATAAGTACAAGATTGTTTTTCATGATAAATACAATTTATAAGTTTTGATATCTTTCAATATTTTTAAATATAAATATAACAATTTAAATTGAAACTAAATTGCTAATTTCACTTCTTTTATATGGTTTTTTATTAGCTTATTAACTTAAAACACATTAATACAATATATTATTGTGTTGATGATGGAGTAAGTCTATATAACAAAGGAATAAGTAGAGAGTAATTTGTAATATTTTTTTTCAAATTTGAGAAGAAGTTCATCTAAATTATCATTCCAATAAATTAAAGAAGTTTAATTTCTCCACGCGTGAAAAGGGCTCCAAGAAAATATTTGTAATGCCAAGTCATTTAGATCTAAAACATATAAGTACTTTAGTGACTACCTATATATACATTGAATTGATTTTTATTCACAATCATATATGTATGTTTAAAATCAACAAGACTTTAAATGTGTAGATATAATATAATAATAATAAACAATAAAGAAACAGATGAATTAAAAAAAGATAAATATTATCACAATTCTATGGAATACTTTTTGGTATTAATAATAAAGCATTATATATCAATGCACTAATGAAACATTTAGTCTATTAAGTTTGCAACTTTAGCTTGATATTATAAGATATTTGATGTAGTAATTATACGTGTATAGAGTTAGCTTGACTTTTAGGGCTGGAAACCAATATATGACTTTGTAGTTTTATGCCAAAGTGACGAAGATGGTACCTGATTGTTTTATAGGTTTATCTTTATCAAATTTACTCAAACTTTACCGGGACTATGAGGGTGTGATCGAAACACATTTTCTTATAACCAACCAATTAAATCCTAAATTTAAGAGTTATGTTTAAGGCAATTACATTATACAACCCTCCATTTGACCATAAAATCTCTACTAAAATAAATTACAGAACTACCCTAGGCATGTATTGTAAGGACTTACAATCCATATGCTAGAGACAACGTCAAGATATGAGCATATCATTTCTAGATGAAGTATGCTCTTTAATAATTCTGTGAAGAAACGGCTATGAGTTAAGTATAAGTCTTGCGACTTTCATTGAATTTGTGCATCGAATGTAACACCCCAGAAAATTCATAAAAATTTAAAACCTTTTCTACATGATAATATTGCTTATTTAGTGTATGCGGAAATAGAACAGATACATGAGATGCTATTTGTTGTTTTAAAATACCATACTTGTTTATTGGATGCGACTAAAAGAAGTTAGCTTAAGTCCTGATATTATCCAAATCTAGATATGCTACTACAAAATCTACTGTTGTTGTTTATGAATGAAGAAACATCGTTTGATAAATGTTCTTTTGTTTGATTGAAGAAGGGGTCCTTTGGACGCCCTAAGGCTTACTTAGCATTCATGCTAAAGCATGTAAATTTCGTAATGTGACAGATTATAGGTAAGAGTTTTAACTACAACAAGTGACCACCTATTTTCAGTAAACATCTAATGATTAAAACTGAAGAGAACAGTTCTGATCATTCTATTAGTGAGAGAACTGGATTCAAACTTCAGGTCGTTCAAGTTTGTTTTTAACTATTAGAACAGGTCTATTTATACAGACAATATAGATTTAATCAAGAGTTATGAGAAGGTCGTTATCAGTTGTAACCTCGTTTTTATTCAATTGTCTATTTCTTTGGTTCGTTTAAATGCTCTAACTTATGATGTAAGTGACGATATTATCAAAACTCAATGTATATGTACATATCCTAAATGATATGTGCGTTGTGTGCCCTATGTGATTCTAAGTGGCACTATGCATTTATGTGATATTAGGTTCTTAATATGATACAATGCAATTAGAAATATATACAATATAGTGATACTATGCAAGAATGCTATATCAAACAAACTTTATTTGATACTTTGTGAACTTATGATACTATATGATTTGGGTTATCATATTATGTGAAACCATACCATAAACAAATTCTATGCAAAGGTATTAATGTGCATGTAATAAGAGAAATATGCAACTATCGTTATACTACGTTATTAGCATTGTAATCTTCATGAATTACGATACAATCTACCCAACAATGTTTATTTTGATAAATTTAAATGACTTGGTGATAATGTATGCATGTTGGCGGATGACTAATATTCTACCTATAGTATTAAATGCATGGACCGTCGTGGTAGTGGGATTCCACAGAGGATTGTACTAACGGTACAATCACGTGTCCAACGGTGTTTTAAGTCCATTCTTAAGCTGAAGTGTTAACTGCTGGTTCACTGGTTGACTAGCTGGCTCCACAGTGGCTTGAACGTGGCAATGGTAATGATTGTAGTGATTAATGTGGTAGATAGTGTTGTTGCAATTGAGACTCTGGTGCAATCTCCATAAGATCTCAGCATTTAATCCATTTCTACGTGGTGAGGTGAGTGCTAAACTGGCACTTACATGTCTAGCCCTTAAGTGATCACAGTGGCGATGTTTTATGATGTGTCACCGAGCTGTAAGCTCTGACTTGGTGATATCGCATATGTTAGATCTATGTAATAAATGAAGTCATTTCTGGGTCTTTGGTTATAGTAACTCCTTGGTACCACAATGGTTTAGCTGGCTTGATCGTGAACGTTGATCTCGGGTCTCGGTAGATGGGATATGCAAAACCCTAGGTAAGCTTGTCTGAGCATTATTTTCTCTTTTGTGCATTCATTTGGTGGTTATTGTCTAGAGGTGAAGGCCAACAAGCCGCTGGTTTACAGGGCTTGACCCTGGGCAGTTGTGGATGGCACTGTGCATCCAACTCTGTAAAAATTATTGTGGAAGAACTGTATAAGTGTTCGAGCATTGCTTATACAGTAGTGTTGAATCCTTGTAGTTTTTAATCGGAGACTGGTAAATTTTAAGGGTGGGGTTTGACTCCATAAGGGTTGTAGTTCGGAGGTATGTCAACTCCACTACGTGGGTCAAAGATTTGGAAGCCAGAAGCATTCCAATATACTGTGAAATACAAGGTAAGTTCTATCTGGTTTTTAGTTCTAAAAATACTTCTTTGTTTGGTCAAAAATCAAATGCTTTGTTCCTAACTCCTCGCAAACCCTTGTGGCAGGTAATACCATCGTTCAAAATCAAGGTGTTGGGTTTGACGATAATGGAGTTGGTTGGAAACAAATAGAATAGTGAAAATAATGGTAAGCCCAGTGGCAACCCTCGTAGGTTCTCCAGGCAGTGGTCGTGGCAACAGTTGTATCATCAAAACTGGAATTCGTAGTGGAAAAAATTAGGTTGTTTTCTTAGTTATAGAGTCAATGTAACAATTTGTATTCGTACAGGGTTTTGAGTTTTGTTTTTGAAAACTTGGCAGCATTTATTTGTTTTTAAGTGGTGTTTCAGACTCTATGGAGAAGATAATAAAATGTCTGTCGTAAAAACTATGTGCTGTGACTATTATGTATTTGTTGTGTTGGGGCTTGGCCCGTGAATGAAACCTGTCACTCGTTATTTTGATAAATAGATCTAGTTCGTAATTTAATAGTCTCTATAATGAATGTCGTGTTTGTGGAGTCTAGGGTTTTAAGCATACCTGTACTATCGTGTATATTCTGGACTGAAACTAACGAATGTTTTAAAGGTAGAAAGGAAATAGTATGCAAAAGTATGTTTAAGGAAAAACGCCGCTACTATTTATTAAATAAATGTTTAAGCAAAATGATGGCTTCGGCCTAATGCCTCGTTGCTGGTTTTGTATAAAATGTTTGTGATTCTGAAATGAAATCTTGTTCATGGTTTAGGGTTTGACTATGTCTAGATAATGATGTGTTTGTTTAAATGTTTAAACAACCACCAGGGTTGTGATTTTTTCAACTATGCTCCTACTGGCATTTGTAATGTATTGAAAATTTCAAAACGATAAAAGAAATCGATAAGTTCGATATGCAGTAATGATTTTTATATAAAAGGAAATACTTAATCTATCTATGTTAATAAAATAAAGAAACGATAGAGAGATTATTCATCTATCTTGAATTCTGTTTACAGAATTGCATTTGTGTGTGTACGATTATATGTGCATGAAAAAGAAAATATTGAACCCTATCTTTATGATAAGGAACTTTGTTTGCTTATCGGCACTATGCATGCAATAACAGAATATCTGAAGTAACAGTAGACTTTTAAAAGAATTAAAATGTAAAGTTTCAAAACCCTAAGTTGATAATATGTTGTTTCTTATTTGTCTATCTGTCCTATATGCAAAATAATGAGAATAAAAGCAACTATAGATATTCTGTGAAATATACATTTAGAAAAAATATGATTGTACAGAACATAAATGATTTCTTTATTTAAAATAAAACTGTTATTACATCTATGGATTAGATTTAATTTTCTGTTGATGATAAGAATGGGGTAAGAAGAGTACGGTGAGTAAAGAAATAAAAAAACAATTTAACATAAATAATTAATGTACAGAGCATTTATAAAGAATTTATACTTGCATCACCATGGCATTTTTCCTATCAGCTCTTGTCTACTTAATTTGCTTCTGTACTGGAGTACGATGTTATCTCTTCTTGCATGGGGAAAAATACAGAAACTATTTTATTCAATCGAGTCAATTTATACAGAATTGATAATTTACGCAGGAATCAAAATAACTTATGAAATAAACAATGAAAGTTATATAATCAGCAGTACTCTAAAATACAAAAATAACTAGATAACAGAACTTAAAATAAAACAGATAAGATATTAGAACCTGTAACTGATAATAGGGCCGACAAACACCCAAGGAGGCCTATTCCTCCCAACCTGCTTCAGAAGAAGCAGCTCAGCTGCTGACTTCTAATGAACCCCCGAGCCTGATTACTAATCCAGTAAGTGGGTGGAAAACTGTGTAGAAGCAAGGCACTCAAAATACCTTCTCCACTCAGTATCAACCTCTTGTAAAATGCCTTCTCCACTCAACAACAAACTCCTAAACTCACTAAGAGTTTTGGTAGACTCACAACATGATCAACCCTAGCCTATCCCCTTATCAGATCTCTTGAGTGCAAACTGCAAAACCTCAAGGTAAGTTTCCTCGTCAGGAAAAGTGATGAACCTCAGTTCATAATCTGATGGCTAATATATAAATTGCCTAGGTCTTTCAGTGGTGAGTTTGGAATAAATGAGCCTCAAGCTCCAGTCCCATCTTTTAACGTACTAAGACCACATTTTAAGGGAGTTGTCCCATACCAAGAACTAGTTAGTTGCATCATGATGCTGCCACTTGTCCATTTCCTTCTACCCCACATTCCATTCCACCTAGTGGATCAGTAACCACTCTTTCAACAGTCCCCTTAGGTGTTTGTCTCCTATTTTGTTTATTAAATAATAAAATATTGTGCAAATTACAGTCATCCTTGGACACTTGTCCAAATTATAAAAACTTTACAATAAAAGTTAATACAAAGTTTTCAGCATAAAATGTTTTCAGCAATTAGGGTACGTGACATCGAACATATGCACACATAAATATGAACACATGTCTCCTTGAGGCACTTGTAGGTTTGAAACTGGTAGATTCTAGGTGAAGTATAATGTGATATTTCATTGCAACAAAAAGGTATAAGGAACCAGTGATAACAAACAAAACACTTGACCTCCTCTCACCTCTTATAGGGAAATTGTGAGTTTGTCTTGGCTTCCCGGTGAAAGAGATATTTGTTCATGTTGAATTCTATTAATTTCTCACTACTTTGTGCAAATAGACCCACTAAAATATCTACTGTAATAAATTACATAACTACCCTAGGCAAGTACTGTAAGGACTTACAAGCCAAATGTGCATCGAACATATGCACGCATAAATATAAACACATGTTTTTCTTGATGCACTTGCAGGTTTGAAACTCGTAGATTCTAGGTGAAGTATAATGCAATATTTCATTGCAACAAAAAGGTATAAGGAACCAGTGATGGCAAACAAGACACTTGACCTCCTCTCCTCTTATAGGGAAATTGTGACTTTGTCTCGGCGTCCGGGTGAAGTAGAGAGTTGTTCATGTTGAATTCTATCAATTGCTCACTGCTTTGTGCAAATAGACCCACTAAGATTTGTGCAAATAGCCCCACTAATAGCTTCTTCTCCTTCCTCCTATAACATTTGTATACTCCCAACATGCAAGTAGCAATGTCGGGGACATTGCCACATGCTATAATCCTTATAAATTAGCTAATTAATTAATATAGTCCACTAACATTAATTAGTTAGTGGGCATTATTAATAATTAATCCCAAATCCATTTTAGGAATAAATTTACTCCAGGTATGTTTCTCATTGATTGTTGTCTATACCCATGCAAGTGGCAATGTCAAAGACATTGCCACCACGTGGCTCTTGTTATATTTAATTAATTTTAAAATGATATATTATAATAAGATTTTATTGATTATTGTCTATACCCATGTAAGTAGCAATGTCAAAAACATTTCCACCACATAACTCTTGTTATATTTAATTAATTTTAAAATGATATATTATAATGAGATTTTATTAATGTCTAAAAAAATTAAATTTTTATTCAAAAATACATACATAATTACAAAATTTTTAAAAGTAAAAAACTAAAACTTCATAAAAATAAAAAATAAAAATTATAATTGAATCAGTGTGTATTCAAAAATATATAAGTAATACTAGTACAACAACAATATTAGTTTTTAAAAATAAAATAAGGAAAAAGTAAAATAAGGAAAAAAATTACATAACAACAATTTTGTAAATATAATTTTAGTTTAGAACATTCAAAATGTCAAAATAATGAAGTCATGAATTTGAAATCTTAAGTGGGCATTAGTTTTTCTTAAATATTAAAAAAATAAATATTCAAATATTTTAATTTTAATTTTTTTTAAATATTTAAAAAAAATAATATTCAAATATTTTAATTTAATATATTTTTATATATTTAAGGGAATTATTTTATATAAGAATTAACACGAAAAATATACTTTAAAAGAGATTTATACTTTGTAGAACATATAAACTCATTAAAATATTCATAAGTTCATAACCTTCATTGAAAAGTAAAAATAATGTTAATTTTTATTTGTTTTCATGAAACGTAAGAATAGTGTTATGCCAACAAAGGTTTCTATGAAAAAATTTGAAGCTAAAAAATTTAAGTTAGAGACCTTTCAAGATTATGAAGTGCATTATAATAACATTATAATCTTTTATTCATTCTTAACTTTTTTTAACTCGAAAGTAGAAAATAAAAATTAATTATTGATAGTATAAAAATAAAAGATAAAATACAAAGTAAATAGAATTAATTAAAATAATTAATAAAATAAAAGTTAAAAATAAATCATTAATATCATGTCAATCACATGAAATTTATAATAATTAATCAAAAATAAAATAAAGTATTAATGTACTAAAGTACTAAGTAGTCTCTAGCTTCTGTTTTCTTCCAGCCGTGGTTGTCTCTGTGAGTGCAGAGATCGTTTTGGTTTGATCATGGTATTTTATATGTATTGAACTATGCTTTTTTTATTCATTTTGAATATTAAAAAATCATGAAATATGATAAGATTTTTAAAATAATTAATAAGTTCAACGTCTAAAATTCGGCCTAAGCTACAAAATTGCCATTTTACAAGAAGGTAACCGACTTTTATCGAAGTACGTAAAGGAGAATATGAACTTTATTAATATCGAGCAAAGTTGAGACAGTATTCCATCCCTGGTTACAAAACCGAACGGTATAGTTTAGCGCCTCATTTTTGTTCTGTTTATCTCGTTTTATTTTGGTTTAATAAACTTAAAATGGACGTATCCAAGAAGGAATTTTGACAGTAACAAGACCTTAATCTCCCATTTCCATGCTTTCAAATTTGGATTTCAGTTCTTTGCTCAACCTCATGTCTTGGATGAAAGTATTCAAGTTCTGAAAGGAAGAGCCTCCAGGGAGGACTGCCCTCTCTGCAGACTCTTTTAGTTTGAGAACGTTCTCTCTCAACGTCATTCCTTTTGGTGTTTCCATCATTCTTCTCACAATATCCTCCACCTCTTCTTTCATAACTACCTTGTGTTCATCTATGTCCACATCCTCAAAATCCAAGCCGATCTTCCACACCTCCTTAGCGAATCTGCAATTGAGAAACTGATCGGCAAGATGAGGGAATCCCACCACGGGAACTCCCATGCTCATGGTCTCCAAGGTAGAGTTCCATCCGCCGTGTGTGAGGAACAATCCCACTGAAGCATGGGCAAGGACTTTAAACTGTGGCGCCCACCTCACAAACAGTCCCCGCTCTTTTGTTCGTTCTTCAAAGCCCTCGGGTAAAACCGCATCTTCGCCTTCTGCACTATCCAACCGAAGAACCCACAAGAACGGTTGTCCGCTGCCCTCTAGTCCTAGCGCCAGCTGCTCAAGCTGTTGCCTAGATTTCACAGCTATGCTCCCAAAGGAAACATATATAACTGATCCTGGCTGTCGCATATCCAGCCATGTCAGGCAGCTCTCCTCCTCCACCTTCCATAGACTGGAGCATGAATCCCTTTCTTCCAAGAAATTGGGAAGAAAAAGAGGTCCTATGGCCCGAGCAGGACAACCATTTAAAGAGAGTGATGTTACCGCATCCCTCCCTTCGAGCTCTTCAAACGTGTTAACTAGTACGTAGTCCCCTTCGCTTTGCTTCTGTGATTCATAGAGAACTGCATTGAACAGAATGTCAGCTGGATCCTGAGCGCGATAGCAGGATAGCAGATCGCTTGGCCTCAATGGTGGAATGTTGCGAGGGAGACCAGCAATGAATTTCTCTGAATTTTTAGCTTCGTACACTGAAAAATCACAAACACCATGTATGAATATTACCGTTGCAGTCCAAATAGATCAAATACCTCTAAATTCCATATTCGATAGAGAGGAATTGGAAAGACATACCATTTACTGGAATATATCCCTCAGAAAGAAGGAAGCTGGCGTAGCATTGAGAAACGGATGCAGCAGCACATAGAGGCCAGAAGATAACCCTCGGCACTTTCAAATTGCTTGCCACTTGCTCCGTGCAAGACATGAAGGCGTCTGTGATGATGAACGTGATGGGTGGAAACGATGGTGATTTCTCATCAGTGGTCCTTAGGAGGTTCTCCAACGCAGGGCCTAACTTTTGCAGGGCCTGAAATAACTCTCCCATGTTGGAGGTGCGACCATGGTCGGGTGATAAACCGTCAGGAATATGCAGAAATCGAATCATCCGCCGTTGCTGCTCCAAGTCGGGATCGTTTCTGGAAACAAGGGGCTTCACGTTTTTTGATGCTTCAACCATACATGTGTGTATCCAGTCAGTATTGACCATAGTGATAAAGACTCCCCGCAATGCAAGCAGCTGGGCCAAATTCATGAGGGCATTAACATGACCCTGTCCAGGAAATGGCACAATCACTGCATGCATAGCATATATCTTTTCATTCATTATGTTCATAGTAATATTGGCAGACTTTACTCGTTTCTCTTCCCTTCAAATGCCACACTGTACTAGCGCGATTTGAACCATAAACAATGCACCTTCTGCAGTTCATTAAGGTCACTTATTATAACGAACTTCAAAAGATTGGCATAAGCTGGATCCCATGGCCATGGCTGACTGGTAGGCCATTGCTGACTGGTAGGCCATGGCCATGGCTGACTGGTAGGCCATGGCTGACTAGTAGGCCATTGCGTACATGAATCCATTCTCTTGCTACTACTATTACTGATAGTGTATGGCTGTTACGTCACTGAAACTTTATATAAAGGTACTCCACTCTCTTAAACTTTATATAAAGGTACTTGACTCTCTTGATATCCTTAATCGGTTGAGTTATCAATGCATTAGCTACGTATTATTTTTTTTATATATATATATTTTAATAGTTGTTTATTTGGAATTTTGAAAGACCACCATAAAATCAATACAGTACACATAAGAAAAGCATAGATGTTAGTCCACCCCTAATTCTAAGATATAAACACCTATTGGTGTACTAAGTATACTTCAATTGATAACTATAAATTAATTAAATCCTTTCAAAAAAATTGCAAAAAAAAATATTGCTCTTTTAATTTTTTATAATCTTAAATAAAATTTTATTTTTTATTAGTAAAGTCCACAAAATTTTTATTATGTTACATGAATGAGCAAATTCCAATGCATAAAATAAGAAAACATATTTTTCTTTGATTCATTTGATATCCTTCAAAATATTGAAAGCCCTCACACGAAGTTGAGGGACCTTTTAGATGCAATCTTAGTTTCGTGAAACACGTGAAAGTAGTGTTATGTCCTTCTATAACACTCTAGCATTATGTGTTTCTTTAACGCTTGAGTGTTATGAAATACATAACGTTCTAGCATTATGTTTAATATCTATACACAAAACATTGTTGGACACTATTTTGATACCTATGTTGCCCTATAAATCTTTTAGTTATCTCCATAATCCTTCATACTTAATCCGTAAATCCTCATGCTCATCCATAAAACCTTGAAATTCGATGATCGAAGGTATAAATTGTTGTTGCTCTTGAATAAATCGAATTATGTAATTTTTAAAGCATTTAAATTAAGATTTTAATTAAAATTACAGAATTGACTCACTTCCCGTAATTGCTCCTAGCATTGGGTACTTGCAGGCCAGCTAGGCACAATCCGAAAGATACAAAAGGATCCTTGATGTCCAAGGATGGATAAATTTCTAACAGCTTCACGAAACAGGTTCTATAAGTGTCGAGTCAACACTGGTCAAAGTGAGCCTCCAGCATTGCCACTTAGCACAAAAGCAGGGACAGTTTCAATTTTGTATCAATCTGGTCTATTTTTATGGATCTGAAGGACGATCTCGAAGATAGTAGAGATATTAGGGGAATGTCATTATTAATCATACAGGATTGTAGCGTTTTCAGTTTCAAAACACTTTGTATAAATATTTTCATTTGAGATGTAATTACCATCCGGTGATGGTGAACGTATGCTAAGGAAATAAAGACTTCAATTTTCGAATAGCTTTATGTATATTTTTATGCTGTGAAAACGATTTAAGTGTTGAGAGCTCTGTGAATCTTTCTCTGTGTGTAAGTGAAGCAGTGGAGGGCCCCCTCTGCCGAACCTGCACACCCTTTTCCTCATTACACACGCATTGGTATGTTTTTCATGTTTCCTGTAGAGTTCAATTAAGTTACCAATCCGTGCTTTACAATCGAATTCGATTCTATATGATTCAAGCAGGGTTTAATCATAGAACAGGGTTATGTGTTTATGTTTGATTGATTACTTGCTGTAGGTTGATTCTAGTTTTACTCTTTATTAGAATATACACTGAATCGTTGAAGTAACAAACACAATGTGAATTGATCTCTTGTAAAAAAACTCAATGTTTTCTTGCTTTCAACAAGGAAGTGTCAATGTTGTAGTTCATTTTTATGGTTTTAATGTTTCAGTTTTAGAATAGTTTATGAGTTAAGTGCTCATAAGCTGAAGAAATCAAATGAGTATACTTTCTGTAAGGGATTTTTTGCATTTCCAAGTTTACAACATTCGAGTTGTTCTAGGTTCTTTTCCAAAACAAAGTGAGGTATCAACTAGTCTAAATCTAAATCCATATACTTTGGATGTGCTTCTAAGCCTTACGATTCCAGATTGAAATTTTAAATATATACTCTAGTTTACAACAGTAAATTGGACCAACATTTTGGCGTCGTTGCTAGGGAAACATATTTAGAGTTAGACTTAGGAATTTTTCTTATAAAAAAAAATTTCAAAAACATAGAGCAGACTTTGGTTTTATGTCAAGATAGAGAGACGAAAAAGGAAGATTTGTAAAAAACCCCCCAAAAATAGAGATAACAGGAACTTCTCCATCTGAGAAGAAAGAATTCATTGCAATAATTGTTGAAAGAGATACTGTGAAGATGGATGAAGAAGAAACATCTAAGAAAGGAGGACTAACCCTAGAACAACGTAGGGAGTATGAACGAAGGATGGATATTGAAAACAAACAGAGAGAAATGGCTGAGGGAGAAGCATTAAGAGGAGGACCAACCCCAGAACAATGAAGAGAGTATGAAAGAAGCCTGGAAATTGAAAACAAAAGATGAGAAGATAGAATAAATGAAAGAGAGGAAATAGTAGAAGAAGAACAGGAATCCACTTTTAAATTTCCAATCTTAGATACTAGTATCATCCTAGGAGAAGAAGTATAACTGAAAAAAATTCCACCATCTATTTTACCTAACTTCTATGGCATGACTTCTGAAGATCCAGGTTCATTTTTGTTTGAATTTTATATTTTATGTCGTACCTATGGATATACTGATGAGACACATAAACTTCGCCTGTTTCCTACTACTCTTAAAGCCGCTTCATTGAAATGGTTCATGGGATTAGGATAACATACTATAACCAGTTGGGATGACATGAGAAAGATTTTCTTAAGAAATGTCAAGCATACTGTAGATCTAAATATTTGAAAGATGATATTTTCAGGATGTCTTAGTAAGAAGATGAAAGTTTAGAAGAATATCTTGAGAGATTTCTGTATAACCTACACAAATCCAAATATAATTCTTTGACATCTGATATCACCAGGACAATCCTTTTGAAAGGTATAAAAGATGAGTATCTTGATATTTTGAATGTAATGGGGAAAGGAGATATTTCTTACTTACCATTTGATGAAATTACAGAGTTATGTCAAAAGTATTCATGAGGAAGAGCCAGAAATGGAAAGAGGGATATAACTTCCAAAATAACCAAATGAGCAACAGGAGGTATATCAAGAGCTAAGCTTGGAAACTTATTAGAGGATTTCAAAACTAACCTTCTAAGTACTTTAAGGACACAAGTTGAAACATCAAAAACTAAAAAGAGACAAGAACAACAAGATCAACATGAGTAAGCCCTGTCAATTTTTTGTCCTAGATGTAGGAAGAAACATCCATTGAAAGAATGTCCTCTAAATAATGCTAAGATTTGTGGATTATGTAGAGAAAATCATAACATTGATGATTGTCCTAGGTTGAAAGAATTACAGGCAGCTTGAGTGGAAGAAAGTCAAAGCATGGAGTCTCTATATCTTATGGCACAGAAAAGACCATTGAAGCCACAATTTCTAGGTATGTCCCAAGACCCTATGCAACAATTTTCTCAGAGTTATCAATATCATGTTCAGAATTCATGGAATGCTCCTATGCCTTGGAAAAATTGGCTCCCTCAACAAAACCAAAACCATCCCACTCAAGGTTGGCAAGGATATGATCATGGAAATCAAACATACCAGCAGGCATATCCACATCCTTACCAACAGTCTTTTCCTTACCCACAATACCAGCAGAATCAGCCTTCATTTCCTCCACAACAAAACTCCGCTTCCGAGCTGACCCAACCCCGACAACTTCAGCTACCATTGAATCAACCTCCACCTCGACCAACACAGTTACCAACCCATCCAATACCAAATCCTAATAACAGGGTGGAAAAGGCCATGTATAATATTGGTAAAGGAACCACATTTTCATACTCAATCCTTCCTATTCAAAACATCCACTTGCGGTTTGGAAAAACTTTGGAAAAAGAATCTCCTGTTATTATAGAAGAACACATAGAAGAAGAGAAAATTCCCAAAAAATCTAATACAGAAAATTTGCAGCTAGATAAACAAAGTCAAAAAGGTAAAACATTAATTCCTCAAACACCTCCTTTTCCAAAAAGGTTACTTAAGAAAAAATTACCAATTGCTCTTCCTAATTTTGATGTCTTAAATGAATTAAAAAATGGATGCATCAAAATTCCTTTGTTGCAAGCTATAAAAGATATTCCAATCTATACCAAAGCAATTAAGGAGTTATGTCTAAATAAAAGAAAGAATGATCCACCAACAATTCATGTAATTGGAAATTTAGCAGGCTTAGTGTCAAATACTGTTTTTGTTGAAAAATATGTTGATCCAAGAATTCCAATGGTAAGAATCACTATCAACAACTTTTCAATTTCAAAAACATTAATTGACTTAGGTGCAGCTATTAATGTAATGACAATGGAAACAATGAAATATCTGGACATGCAAAATCTCAGACCAACCACTACAGTCTTAGAGCTAGCTGATCGGTCTAAAATCACACTGGAAGGAATAATTGAAGATATCATAGTTTCTTTGGATTCTGAGGAGTATCCAGTAGATTTCTTAGTTCTTAAACCAAAATCTAATCTATGAAGGCATCCATTGATTCTTGGAAGGCCCTGGTTGGACATAGCTAATGCTTTTTTTGGTTGTAGAGTAGGAAATATGATCATTTCACATGGAATAGAAAGGAAACAGATTACGTTGTATCCTCCTACTCAAAGACCTTCTATGACAGATCAATTATCATGGATTAATGAAACAAAAGAGAAACAGGAAGAAGTAATTCAGCCCATCTTAAGTATTAATCAACTTTTTTATTTTCGAGAGGAAAATAATGAAGATTTGCTAGATTACATTATTTCTGGACCAGATATCTCCGAAGAATTAAGAAACATGCAGTATATTATTGCAGATCAGGTCTTAGGCCAAAACTTTCATAAAAATTGCACAGTTAATTCTTTGGAATCATCACTTAATGATATTTTTTTTTTCTGTTCATTCAATAACTAATGCCCAAAGAAAAACAATTGAAATCAGTCCTGGGAAACACTTGAATATTGGTGCACATCTTACTTTATCACAAGAAGAACAGTTGATTGAATTATTGAATACATATCACAAGGCATTTGCTTGGGAATACACTGACATACCAGGAATTTATCACGAAACATGCACTCATCATATTTACACAGATGATAATATCTGTGATGCACCTGCAACAATTAATTAATACGAATATGCGAAATAGCATAAATGACAGAACTCAGAATCACTTTTATATTGATCACAGGCCACTTCGAGGGGGCAACCTCCTATGAGAAATCTCAATACAAATAACTTCACGGTGCCTTCATAGGTCTCAACACACACTTATATACTGGGTCTAGGTGCCAATACTATGGGTCAAAACCATGGGCCACTACAAACTATGGATCAACAATACTACGGGCGACTTACAAAGCATATGCGCCAACAACAATAACACAAACTATTGATCAACAAATACTACGGGACGACTTACAAAGCATATGCGTCCAACAACAACATAATAACAAAGTAAAGACATGGGTTCCTAACAATATCAGAGTCTCAGACCTCTAAGGCAACCTCAATGAAGAATGAGCCCCATACTGAAAGAGATAGTTAAGGAAGAATTGCAAAAGTTATTAAAGGTAGGATTTATCTACCCTATCTCTGACAGTCAATGGGTTTCTCCGTTAGTTGTTGTTCCTAAGAAAAATGGAAAATGTAGAATTTGTGTAGATTATAGGGAGTTAAACAAAGCAACACTTAAAAGATTATTTTCCATTTCCACTCATTGATCAAGTATTGGATGCACTAGCTGGAAAACACTATTTTTCATTCTTAGATGGATTCAACGGATACAATCAAATCAGAATTGCATCAGAGGACCAGGACAAAACTACTTTTACATGTCTCTGGGGTACATATGCCTATAAGGTTTTACCTTTTGGTCTATGTAACGCTCCAGCTACTTTTTAGAGAGCAGTCCTTTCTATTTTTTCTGATTTAATTCATGAATGTGTTGAAGTATATATGGATGATTTTTCTGTGTATGACAATACTTTTGATGACTCCTTGGAAAAGTTAGAGAAAATCCTAAAAAGATGCATTGAATCAAATCTTTCCCTTAGCAATGAAAAATGTTACATGATATTAACTGAAGGGATAATGTTAGGTCATCATATTTCATCATCTGGAATAAATGTAGATCCTGCAAAAATACAAATCATTGTGAATTTATCTGAACCAAAAACTCAAAAGCATGTGAGATGTTTTTTAGGATATGCAGGCTATTACCAAAGGTTTATTGAAAATTTTAGTAAAATAGCTCTGCTATTATTCAAATTGCTTTAAAAAAATGTACATTTTCATTGGGATACTAACTGTCAAGTTGCCTTTCAGAAACTTAAAGAAAAGCTCTCAACTGCAATTATCTTAAGAGGAACAAATTGGACATTGCCATTTACCAATGCATCAAATACTGCAATAGGATCCTCTTTGGGTCAAAAAGAGAATCTCATGACTTATGCTATCTATTTTATTAGCAAAATCCTAACCCCTGCAGAATTGAATTACACAGTTACTAAGAAGGAGATGTTCGCAGTAGTTCATGCTGTGAACAAATTTCGCCATTACTTTATTGGTTATGAAATATTTGTCCATACAGATCACTCTGCCTTAAGATATTTAATGAACAAATCGATTACTAATGGAAGGATAAAAATATGGCTATTATTGATGCAGGAATTCAACATTACTATCCTAGATAGGCCTGGAAGGGAAAATCAAGTGGCATATTTTCTGTCTCGATTAAACAATTCTGGTGAGGTTGTTCCTGTTTAAGATAGTTTTCCTGATGAACACTTGTTTTCTATTTCTATTATAACTCCATGGTATGCTGATATACCAAACTACTTATCATCAGGAAAGCTACCTCCATCTATGTCATCCAAAGAAAAGAAAAGAATCATTAAGCAAAGTGTTAGACACATATGGGACAAAGTAGATCTTTTCTATATAGGATATGATCCTATCATTAGAAGATATGTACGACAAGAAGAGATTTTCAAAATTTTAAAATCTTGTCATGATGAATCGTGTGGTGGCCATTTTGCAGATAAAAGAACAACATACAAAATACTCAACTTGGGGTATTACTGGCCATCTATCTTCAAAGATTACAAGAAATATCTTAGAAGTTGTGATTTTTTCAAAGGATGGGACAACCAGTACCATCTGATGAGATGCCACTCCAGCCACAAGTCCTCATAGAGCCATTTGAAAAATGGGCTCTTGATTTCATCGGTCCAATCATTCCACCGTCACAAGGGAAGAGGAACATGTCACATACCTAAATTCTGAACATTTTATATTGTCAAGAAAACATTATGTTTTATGTTATTGTAAAGTTTTATGTTATTGACCAAGTGGGGTCAAGGATGACTGTAATTAAATACTCTGAATATTTTATTATTTATAAATAAAAGAGGAGAAAAATATTCAAAAGAGACTATTGAATGAGTGTTCACTGACACACTAGGAGGAATGGACTAGGGTGGAGAGAAAACTGACACTTGGCAGCATCCTCAACTCACTCCTAGTTGTTGTAGGAGGAAACTTCCCTATTTTTTATGGTCATGTTCCCCAAGAAAGTGGAACTGAGCAAGGGGCTCATTAACTAAAACCAACTGACCAAAAGACCTGGGCATGCTTATCTACCCATCGAATTCAGCAGGAGGCTGTTCATTCCTACCTTGTGATAATTTCTAAATTGTGAAATACAAGAGAGCACAAGAGATTCGATGAGGGGAAGGTTAGAAGTGATTGAGTGAGTTAAGACTGCATTGTGAACTAGTGCAACCACATTGCTGAGTTCAATATTGCTAAAAGCAGAAGTACTACTATCAAGTACTGCTGCTAAGTTGCAAAGGAATTTATTCCATTTCTCCACACAACATCTTCATCCTGGTGGTTCAGTGAATAGGCTTGGGGGTCCTAAGGCAAGTAGCTTGGCTGTCTTCAGCAAAAGGTTGGGTGGAATGGGCTCCTTTGGCTGTTTGTCTCTTCTACAATTACCAGGTTCAAATTGTGTTATCTTATTTACTTTCTGCCAAATTATTTACCAAGGAAATGAATGTAGTGATGTTATCGGTTGTCTATTTAATCTTAGATATCGTTGACTATGATTAAATGTTTTATTTCTGCAATATTATCTACTCTGAAAATCCATATATTTGTTAGGTTAAAAATGTTAAATGGATAGTTAAAATTTATTGTTCAAACAATGAATGATAGATTAGAAAATGCTTCCCTGTATTTTTCCACACACTATTTCAATGCCATACTCTAGTACAGGGAAGAGGAATTAAAAATAGATTTGAATGATGATATGCAATAGATATATTCGAATGATTGTATACCCTATAATAAATATGTTTCATTTCTGTATAACGCTTCTGTATTATGTTAGGTAAATCATAATAGAATTCTCATGTAAAACCTGTTTTTTTCAATAGTATAAACTAAATCAAGTTTCAATTAGTTTTCATATAGTATCACATGGCATAGTAACAGAAGTAACATTATACTCAGCAAATCTCTTAATCCTAAACTAAATCATGGGATAAACCTTTTATACCAGAATCTTTATACATATATTTATTTGTAGACAACATCTCAAATAAATACGAATCATTAACCTTTACAAATAGTATAGCTATCTATATTTCAAACCCTAATAGTATCAACATTTCATACTTCAGGATATCGTAAATATTGCAAGAAAGTAGATAGTAATCATGTATCTATTTACATCTTTACACATTATTGTAATATGTAATAATGCACTTAGAAAATTAATTATTAAATAACTTAAACATCAAACTATACTAAGCATTTAGTCTTTCGACCTTTCAGGGTTGAAAACCCTGTGCACACTTCTTCCTTGCTAATACTGTATCAACGCTACTTTATTTTCAAAACAAGAATTTAATACACAAGACTAGGGTTCGATACCCGTGAGGGTTCACCCATACAGTCCAAACTTTCATAGCATTATATGCTATCTTTTACATAACAGGTTCAGGGTTCGAAACCCTCAGTATGGCCACAAGCTAATCGAAACACAATAATCATTTATGGTAGGGTGTTAATACCATCCTTACGGCCATTATTTACAAACAACGTTTAAACTAAGACATTACATTATTCCACCAATAGCGATGGGCTCTACCCTAAAAACATAAATAACAAGCACTGTAAAATAACAAAGATTGCCGAGAACATTCTCTCAGGTTCGGTACTTTCAAGCTTCATTTGATTTTTGCAAGAACTTTATTTATTTATCCATTAAAACTTATACACATAATAGTACGAAAGGAAGCAACGTAAGTCAAGGTCGAGGGTTCAACCCTCCCTACAACTGATATTCATAAAACAGAACTGGGCTTCAAACCCTATTCACCATAAAAGTTTATCAAAACATTTCATTCCAAAAAAATCAAAATGCTGAGAGTTAAACCCTTTGAATTCATTTCCAATATAAAACCATATGTATTTATCATTCAAAATTTATACACTAAGCGTTGAGAAACCAACATAGGATAGGTTGAGGGTTCAACCCTCCCTGTATCATAAAAATGCCATACGGCTTATAAATTTACAACAACTGTAAAATCAACATTTAATGTTATACAAAAGCTTCGTCCAACCAAGCTAAGACCGGCATTGGTGCCATGCTTCACCGCAAATCTTCCAAGCACAAGAAGAATGCCCATAGGGAGTGACCAAGGCTTACCAAGTCCCAAGAAGATCTTATCCCTATCAGGTCAACCTTAAAATATTTTGCCGAGGAAGAGCTTGCCAAAGACATCAGAGCAACGACTGGTTAAATCCTGAAGCATATCTTGCTTTTAAAAATACTGATAATGTGAACCACTCAATAAAAACACCAAAGGGCAAAGTATGACTTTACCTGTAACATTTCAGTTCGCCTGAGCATTTTGTCCCTTAAACGTATGCAGTGGTTAAACTGTCAGCATCTACACTGGCGGTGTATGATTTCAACATCGAAGCCTCTAAGAGTTAAAAGCTCTGAGAATAACTTAGATACATATAACCTACTGTAACCATTATATCAACAACAAGGTCACGATATCGAACCCCTGGGAGGAACTGCAAGCAAGGTTTACAAACCCTGAAAACCAGAGAGCCTATCAGCCTCTCCTCCCACCTTCCTTGCAAAATGAATGCCCAGGTCAGTTGTCTCGTCGAGTAGTTCAAAGTGCAGTAGAGTTTTACACATTAACCAAAAACCTTCACGTGGAGTCTTGCCACAAGGGATGCCAACGAGCATTCCACCCATCTCACATTTAATAACATTTAAGTATCATAGCTACCGGATGCATGAAACGTGCCAATGCAACATTCCACCAAGGTTTATTTATGGTCTTCAAAATGCTTATAACATATACTATGTCGATGCACTATAGCCATAACACTTAGTATGTTACATAGAGCCCTTTCGATAAGTCAAACTATCCATATAGCATAGGTTATAATGTGCATAAAGGTGATAACATCTAGCATAAGGTTTAATCCGCTCAATGGTTATAACATCTAGCATTTAGTATTGGTGCATCAAGTCTTAACCCTTAGGTTTGTTACAAAGTATAAAACCCTTGAGATAAGGTTTGGTGATATATAAAAGATCAAATATCATAAGTTGATGAATCCACATAGGTATAAAAACTATAGTCGACATCTTGAATACCTTAAACACAGACCATAATACAATTAATATAAGGTGGCATAAGTATGGTGTTTAAATATGAAGTCAAGCTTAAGAGAAGAACATCATGAAATAGTTACGATGTATGTGTGTTACGTATGACTACAACTAGGGTAGGTCTTACCCTTACAAAAACTAAATCCTCTATATTTTTAATATCGTAGGCTAATTGGAGTTTAAAACAAGTCCTTCTACATACATCGCTAATTATTGGGAAGAAGTATTGCTCTTACGTGTGATTTGCGACAGAAGTTCAATAGCATTAGCTAAATAGCTAAGCCTTGGGGTGCCCATAGGACCCCTTCATCATCAAGAAAATCAACAATTAGTATTTACGAATTAAAACAGTACCATAATAAAAGATAAAGTTATTTGACGATGTGTTTTCTTTCAGAAAAACAAAATGGTATTTAAAATATCCAACATTAAATGATTGCATAAGTACATGCTTTTATTCATTTGCAAGCAATAAGACTTTATGACAAACATAGCAAGTAACTTACGTAACATGTTTTTAACATTGATAACTAATCGAAGAAGTGTCAACATCAGGCTATCGTCTAATTAAACAAATTAACATTTATTGGATTGCTGCATAGCAATTGTAGTATTTTATGCTACTTGGAAAAATTTTAAATTTTTTGTGAATTTTTGGGTTGTTACATGTGGTATCAGAGCGCAAGTTCAAATACTAGGCCTGAAGTGGCTCACTCACGCAAATAAAAATTTAGGACAGAATTGCAAGTTAGTGATTTTATTTTAATTTGTTACCAGTTTTAGCATTTTATAAATTTAGTCTACAGTTATGGAAGGACCAGAAGAGTCGGCTGAGGACAGGTCCCTTAATAATGAACAGAATAATAATGAACAAGGACACATTAATGAAAAAAACTTATTTGTTGAATTGAATGATAATTCATCTGAATTGTTAAGAAGAGTAAAGGATTTAAAACTGAAATATAGACTGTTAAGGAAGAAAATGAACGAATCCTGAAAGCTCAGGAGGAGCTAAATCAAATCCAACTGAATAATTTTCAAAATAATGACAGATAAAGGAACATAAAATAATGTTGGATCTGGAACTATGTCCTACCAACATAAGGATAAAAAGATAAAATTGACTAATTATGACAGCAGCTCATCTTCTGAATTTTGTGAAAAAATACGTAGGAAAAAGCACAAGTATTCCAGTAGTAGCGAAAGTGAATGCTACACTAAAAGGAAGAAGTACAGGCCATATGAAGAAATTTCTGGCGAGTTTAAAAAGATCAAACCACCAACTTTTAATGGAGAAATAGAAAAGAGTGAGACAACCGAAGCATGGATGTCCGGTATGAATAAGTACTTCCAGATTTACAACTACTCAAGTCATCTAAAAACTAAAATGGCATTTTATAATCTAACTGGAAAAGCAGACATATGGTGGTAAGATCTGAAACGAGTAAAAGGTTTAAAAGAGAAAAGTGTAAATTGGAGTAATTTTAAGAAATATTTTAAAAGAAAGTTTCTTTCGGAACAGTATTATGAGGAACGAGCTAAAGATTTTTATGAGTTAGAGTTAGGTTCCATGGATATGAGGGAGTTATGCAGCAAGTTTTTAAACTTATTAAGGTATGTTCCTTATATCACTGAAGAAAATTCTAAGGTACAGAGATTTCTGAGCTGTTTTCCCTCTCATATAAAGGACAAGATTGATTATGATAGTCCTCGAACTCTTGAAGAGGCCATGAGAAAAGCAAATATCTGTTATGAACAGAATAAGAAACGGCTAAGTTAAGTATGATCAATGCATGTTATAAGCTAGTTTAAAACCAGTATGATTGATCCGAGCTATTAAATGGGTTCAGTTTATGAATGAGTCATATAAGGTAAAACAAGGAAGGCATACCAAGCTGGAAAGCAAAAAGGCCTAATAATTTTGAACAAAGGAAGAAGCAGTTCTCTTTTAATCACAACTTTGGAAATAATAATTCACGTAATTATTCTAACAGAAAATTTCAAGGAAATAATTCAACAAGTAATACACAGTCAAAATTTACAGTGGCAAGAAATAATGATCCACCTAAAAATTTTGCTAAAAACAATGAACAGAAAGAACCTGTTAAATGTTGGGACTATTAGGGACCTCACTATGCATCCAACTGCCCATTCAGAAAGAGGACTATAATCAACATAAACACAGTATAGGAGGAGGCTACTGTTGGTGACTTAGCAATGGAGATGCACAGGATAAATGCAGCTCTGGAAAATGGACAAGTGGATCATCAAACTTCCATGGTTGAAGTGGAAGGTATGCTGAAAAATAAACCCATTTCTATTTTAATTGATCCAGGAGCAAGTCTTAGCTATGTCTCACCTGATTTAGTTAAAAGTTGCAATCTGAAAATAGACAAGTTTGATAAATCATGGTTGCTTCAATTAGTTACTGGAACAAAAAGAAAGGTGACTGATTATGTAAAAGAGTGTGAATTACTGATGAATCAGTTTAGGACTCATGTTAAGCTGAATGTGTTACCTCTAGGTTCTTACGATGTTCTGATTGGAATGGATTGGTTGGAAAAGCATAGGGTAGTATTAAATTGCTTTGAAAAGACTTTTACTTGCTTGAATGATGAATGTGAAATTGTAACAGTAAAAGGAATTCCTAGAAAGACTTCTGTTAGACAAATTTCTGCTTTACAAGTTAAAAAGGTTGTTCGTAAAAGGTGTAAGTTGTTTGTTGTAAATGTAATTAATGACGAACAATCAACTAAGGAAGATAAGTTAAAATTGGAAAACATACCCATTCTAAAGGAATTTTCTGATGTATTCCCGGAAGAAATTCCAGGACTACCTCCGAAAAGGGAACTAGATTTCACCATTGAGTTAGTACCGGAAGCGGTACCAAACTCAAAGCCTCCTTACAGAATGAAGATTCTGGAGCTTAATGAACTTAAATCACAACTTAAGGAACTAATTGATAAAAACTATATAATTCCCAGTGTGTCTCCATGGGGAGCACCTATAATTTTTGTTAAAAAGAAAGACAAAACTATGCTTGTATGCATATATTACCATCAGTTAAATAAAATGACTATAAAGAATAGATATCCTTTGCCTCGCATTGATGATCTGTTTGATCAACTACGCGACGCAAAGATATTTTCTAAGATATACTTGAGGTCAGGGTACCATCAAGTCAGAATAAAAGATGAGGACATCTTTAAGACTGCTTTTAGAACCCGTTATGGGCGCTATAAGTTTGTGGTTATGCCTCTTGGGTTAACCAATTCCCCAGCAGTTTTTACATGTGTCTTATGAATAATGTTTTACATAAGTACTTAGATAAGTTTGTAACTGTTTTTATTGATGACATTATAATTTACTATAAGACTAAAGAAGAGCATGACGAGCACTTAAGAATAATTTTACAAGTATTAAGAGAACACCAACTTTACACTAAGTTCAGCGAATGTGATTTCTATAAGATAAAATATAGTACCTAGGGCATATGATATCCAAGGATGGAATCACAGCAGACCCGGATAAGATAAAAGCAATTAATGAATGGCCTTCCCCTAAAGACATAACTTCTGTATGATCTTTAATGGGAATTACAAGTTACTATCATAAATTTATAGAGGGGTTCTCTAGAATAGCGAATCCTATAACCTCTTTACAAAAGAAAGGTATGAAATTTGTGTGGAATAAAAAATGTGAAGAAATTTTTAAGAAACTAAAAGATTTGTTAACAACGAAACCTATTCTAAAAATTGCCGATCCAAACAAGGATTACATCGTGTGCACTAATGCATGCAATGATGGACTTGGCGGGGTCTTAGCACAATAAGGTAATGTGATTGCATATGAATCTAGGAAGTTAAAGATTCATGAGAAGAACTATGCAACTTACGACTTAGAGTTGGCTACCGTGATACATGCATTAAAGATGTGGCGCCATCACTTAATTGGAAGAAAATTTACATTAATGACAGATAATAAGGGTTTAAAATATTTGTTGGATCAACCAAATCTAGACGCAAGGCAAGTTTGGTGGCTAGCTTTCCTTAACGAATATGATTTCGAGATTCAACACATTAAAGGTAAAGAAAATAAAGTTGCTAATGCCTTAAGCAAAAGTGCTAGGCTAAATTTTGTTTCAGCAATCAGCACTTATAAAACTGATCTAGAAAATCAGATTAAGGAAGGAATCAGAATGGATGAAAAATATAAAAAATTACATGAGAAAATTGCTAAAAGTAATTCTGAAAATTTAATAACAAATTTCAGAATTGATGAAAGAGGATTAATGCTATATAAAAACAGATTTTATGTGCCTAATGTTGCTGAAATTAAGTTGTTGATTTTAAATGAATTGCATAAAAGTCCATACTCAGGGCATCCTGGTTACCAAAAGATGATAACAATGACGAGGAAGGATTATTTTTGGCCATGTATGAAGAATGAAGTAGCTTAATATATTGCTATGTGTATAGAGTGTCAGCAAATAAAGGTTGAACATCAACACCCAGTTGGATTGTTGCAGCCACTACCTATTCCAGATTGGAAGTGGGATATAATTAGTATTGATTTTATTACTGATTTACCTAAAAATCAGAAAAAGAATGATTTTGTAATGGTAGTTGTGGATAAGTTTAGTAAAGAATCCCACTTCATACCTGTTAAGACAACCTACAAGGCTGCTAACATTGCTAAATTTTTATGAAACTAATTTTTCATTTGCATGGGATTCCAAAACTTATAATTTCTGACAGAGACTCAAAGTTTACAGGAAATTTCTGGAAGTCTTTATTTAAAGGTTTAGATACTACTTTAAATTTCTGTACAACATTTCATCCACAAACAGATGGACAGACTGAAAGAGGCAGTCAGATTCTTGAAGATATGTTAAGAATGTATGTTAGAGATCAACCAAGTAAATGGGAGGAATATTTGCATCTTGCTGAGTTTGCTTAGAATAACTATTACCAAGCTTCAACAAAACTCAGTCCATTTGAAATTTTATATGGCAGAAAATGTAATGCTACTATTTCATGGAGTAATCCAGTTGATAGGTTAATGTTAGGACCCGATTTATTAAAAGAAATGGAACTAATCATGAAACAGGTTCAAGGCAATTTGAAAATTGCACAAGATAGACAAAAAATTCATGCAGATATCAGAAGAACTCAAAATAAGTTTCAGGTTGGTGAACATGTGTTCCTCAAGGTAAAACCCAAAAGGAGCTCCTTAAAGTTAGGAAGCTGTGCTAAAATAGCACCAAGGTATTGTGGACCTTTTGAAATACTGTCCTGGGTAGGACCAGTGGCATATCAGTTGGCCTTGCCACCAAATCTTAAAGTACATAATGTATTTCACATCTCTCTTTTGAAAAGTATGTGCGTGATGTTACTCATGTGATTAATTGGAATGATGTACAAGTGGAACCAGAAGGAAATTTTATGGTGGAACTAGATTGTATCCTCTACAAGAGGGAAATTTTGCTTCGTAATCGTATTATTGGATAGGTAAAGGTGCAATGGAAGTACCTTAGTCTAGATGAATCAACTTGGGAGTTGGAAAGTAATATGTGGGTGGCATATCCAAATATGTTCCAGGAGGGACTAGAGGATGATGAATAAAGCAACATCGAGGACGATGTTGAATTTAAGAGGGGGTGTTTGTCACATACCCAAATTTTGAACATTTTATGTTGTCAGAAAAATATTACGTTTTATGTTATTGTAAAGTTTTATGTTATTGACCAAGTGGGGTCAAGGATGACTGTAATTAATTACTATCAATATTTTATTATTTATAAATAAAAGAGGATACAAATATCCAAAGGAGACTGTTGAATGAGTGTTCACTGACCCACTAGGAGGAATGGACTGGGGTGGAGAGAAAATTGACACTTGGCAGCATCCTCAACTAACTTCTAGTTGTTGCAGGGGGAAACTTCCTTATTTTTATGGTCATGTTCCCCAAGAAAGTGGAACTGAGCAGGTGTCTCATTAACTAAAAACAACTGACCAAAAGACCCGGGCATGCTTATCTACCCATCGAATTCAGCAGGAGGCTGTTCATTCCTACGTTGTGATAATTTCTGAATTGTGAAAGACAAGAGAACACAAGAGATTCGATGAGGGGAAGGTTAGAAGTGATTGAGTGAGTTAAGAATGCATTCTGAACTAGTGCAGCCACATTGCTGAGTTCAATATTTCTAAAAGCAGATGTACTACTGTCAAGTACTGCTACTGAGTTGCAAAGGAATTTATTTCATTTCTCCACACAACATATTCGTCCTGGTGGTTCAGTGAATAGGCTCAGGGGTCCTAAGGCAAGTAGCTTGGCTGTCTTCAAGAAAAGGTTGGGTGGAACGGGCTCCTTTGGTTGTTGGTCTCTTCTACAGTAACCATGTTCAAATTGTGTTATCTTATTTACTTTCTACCAAATTATTTACCAAGGAAATGAATGTAGTTATGTTATCAGTTGTCTATTTAATCTTAGATATCATTGACTATGATTAAATGTTTTATTTATGCAATATTATCTACTATGAAAATCCATATATCTGTTAGGTGAAAAATGTTAAATGGATAGTTAAAATTTATTGTTTAAACAATGAATGATAGATTAGTATAGGGAAGAGGAATTAAAAATAGATTTGAATGATGATATTCAATAGATATATTTGAATGATTGTATACCCTATAATAAATCTGTTTCATTTCTGTATAGCGTTTTTTTGTTATGTTCAGTAAATCATAATGGAATTCTCATGTAAAACCTGTCTTTGTCAATAGTATAAACTAAATCAAGTTTCAATCACTTTTCATATAGTAGCACGGGGCATAGTAACAGAAGTAACATTATACTAAGCAAATATCTTAATCCTAAACTCAATCATGGGATAAACCTTTTATACCAGAATCTTTGTACATATATTTATTTGCATACAACATCTCAAATAAACATGATTCATTAACCTTTACAAACAGTATAGCTATCTATATGTCAAACCCTAATAGTATCAACATTTCATACTTCAGGATATCGTAAATATTGCAAGAAAGTAGATAGTAATCATTTAGTCTATCGACCTTCTAGGGTTGAAAACCCTATGCACACTTCTTCCTTTCTAATACTGTATCAACGCTACTTTCTTTTCAAAACAAGAATTTAATACACAAGACTAGGGTTCGATACCCATGAGGGTTCACCTATACAGTCCAAACTTTCATAGCATCAAAAGCTATCTTTTTATCTTCAAAATACATAACAAGTTCGGGGTTCGAAACCCTCAGTATGGCCACAAGCTAATCGAAACACAGTAATCATTTATGGTAGGGTGTTAAACCCAGCCTTACGGGCATTATTTACAAACAAGATTTAAACTAAGACATTAAATTATTCCACCAATGGTGATGGGATCTACCCTAAAAACATATATAACAAGCACTGCAAAATAACAAAGATTTCCGAGAGCATTCTCTTAGGTTCGGTACTTTCAAGATTCATTTGATTTTTGAAAAAACCTTATTTATTTATCCATTAAAACTTATACAAAAAATAGTACGAAGGAAGCAACGTAAGTCAAGGTCAAGGATTCAACCCTTCCTACAACTGATATTCCTAAAACAGAACTGGGCTTCAAACCTTATTCACCATAAAAGTTTATCGAAACATTTCATTCCAAAAATATCAAAATGCCGAGAGTTAAACCCTTTGAATTCATTTCGAAGCTAAAACCATATGTATTTATCATCCAAAACTTATACAATAAGCATTGAGAAACCAACGTAGGACAGGTCGAGGGTTCAACCCTCCCTATATCATAAAAATTCCATACGGCTTATAAATTTACAACAATTGTAAAATCAACATTTAAAGTTATACAAAAACTTTGGCCAACCAAGCTAAGACCAGCATGGGTGCCATGCTTCACCACAAATATTCCAAGTACAAGAAGAATGCCCATAGGGACTCACCGAGGCTTACCAGGGCCCAAGAAGCTCTTATCCCTATCGGGTCAACCTTAAAATCTTTTGCCGAGGAAGAACCTACCAAAGACATCAGAGCAATGACTGGTTAAATCCTGAAGCATATCTTACTTTTAAAAATACTGATATCATTAACCACTCAACGAAAACACGAAAGGACAATTATGAATTTACCTGTAACATTTCAGTTCTCCCAAGCATTGTCTCCCTTAAACATATGCAGTGGTTAAACTGTCAGCATCTACTCTGGTGGTGTATGATTTCAACATCGAACCCTGTAAGAGTTAAACAATCTTAGAATAACTCAGATACATATAACCTCCTATAACCATTATATCAACATCAAGGTCATGATATCGAACCCCCGAGAGGAACTGCAAGCAAGTTTTACAAAACCTAAAAAAACCAATGATCCTGTTGGCCTCTCCTCCCACCTTCCTTGCAAAATGAATGCCCAGGTCAGTTGTCTTGTCGAGTAGTTCAAAGTGCAGTAGAGTTTTACACATTAAAAAAAAACCTTCACGTGGAGTCTTGGCACGAGGGATGCCAATGAGCATTCCACCCATCTCACATTTAATAACATTTAAGTATCATAGCTATCGGATGCACGAAGCTTGCCAACGCAACAATCCACCAAGGTTTATTTATGGTCTTCAAAATTATTATAACATATACTATGTCGATGCACTATAGCCATAACACTTAGTATGTTATGTAGAGCCCTTTCGATAAGTCAAACTATGCATATAGCATAGGTTATAATGTGCATAAAGGTGAAAACATACAGCATAAGGTTTAATGTGCTCAATGGTTATAACATCTAGCATTTAGTATTGGTGCATAAAGTCTTAACCCTTAGGTTTGTTACAAAGTATAAAACCCTTGAGATAGGGTTTGTCGATATATAAAAGATCAAATATCATAAGTTGATGAATCCACATATGTATAAAAACTATAGTCGACATCTTGAATACCTTAAACACAGACCATAATACAATTAAAATAAGGTGGCATAAGTATGATGTTTAAATATGAAGTCAAGCTTAAGAGAAGAAAATCATTAAATAGTTACGATGTATGTGTGTTACGTATGACTACAGCTAGGGTAGATCTTACCCTTACACAAACTAAATCCTCTATATTTTTAATATCGAAGGCTAATTGGAGTTTAAAACAAGTCCTCGGGGTGCCCATAGGACACCTTCATCATCAAGAAAATCAACAGTTAGTATGTACGAATTAAAACAGTACCATAATAAAAGATAAAGTTAATTGATGATGTGTTTTCTTTAAAAAAAAAAATGGTATTTAAAACATCCAGTAGTTAAATGATCGCATAAGTACATGCTTTTATTCATTTGCAAGCAGTAAGACTTTATGAAAAACATAGCAAGTAACTTACGTAACATGTTTTAACATTGATGACTAATCGAAGAAGTGTCGACATCAGGCTGTCGTCTAATTAAACAAATTAACATTTATTGTACTGCCGCGTAACAATTGTAGTATTTTATGCTACTTAGAAAATTTTTAAATTTTTGTGAATTTTTGGGTTGTTACAGTACATTTTGGTATGTACTAACAATGTTACAAAGTGGCTGGAAGCCAAACCATTACCAAGAGCCACAGAACAAACAGTAGTCAATTTTCTCTTTGAAGAAATATTTGTTAGATTTGGAGTTCCTAGAGAGATTGTTACTGATCAAGGAGCACAGGTTACTTCTAAACTGGTGCAAGAGATAGAAACCAAGTACAAGATCAAGCACAGGAAATCTACACCTTATCATCGACAAGCTCATGGCCAGGTGGAGTCTACCAACAAAACTTTGGAAGCAATCATAACCAAGATAGTCCAGATGCATAGAAAATATTGGTTAGCTAAGCTTACTGAAGCTTTATGGGCATACATAATTACTTGGAAAAATAGTACTGGTTTCCCCCCCTATCAGCTAGTCTATGGTAAGCAAGTACTATTACCAATTGAATTCCAAATTCATACTTTTAAATTAGTAGCTGATTTAGGGATGGATATTTCTGAAGCACAACAAGAAAGGATACTGTAGTTCAATCAATTAGATGAGATGAGACAAGCTGCAGTAGAACAAAATATTCGGGTACAACAACAGAGAGCACAATGGCATGATAAGTTCATAAAAAGAAACAATTTCACATAGGTGACTGGGCCTTATTGTTTGATTCGAATTTCAAAGACTTCAAAGCCAAGTTCACAACTCATTGTATTGGTCCATATGAGATTGCAGAGGTCTATGAAAATGGCTCAGTCAAATTACAAACGATAGATGATGAAACAAGTAGATTTGTGGTCAATGGCCATAGGTTAAATCTCTACACTAAGCCTGCCAACAAAGAAGATTTCCTACAGCAAATTTCTCAGTAGAGGAGATGGAGGTGCTGGACAAACACACTGGTGTTTCTCCTTCACTTTCTTCTTAAAATTTTCTGCTATATATATATATATATAAAAAACAACAACAAAAAGCCAAAAAAAGAAAAGAAAAAAAAGGGAAGTTCAATTGTGAAAACTAGGAAACTGACACAAAATAAACTCGAATTTTCATTGGAAAACCAAGTTTAGTTGGGCATTGAAAATTCTCAAAAACATTTTCAATTCCTAGTTTGGTTTATTTCATGAATTGTTTTTCACACAACAGTTTTCCATTTCAGTTTTTCGACACAAATAAAGTTTTTTTGGTTTCAATGACTTGAGGACAAGTCAATAGATAGGGCTAAGAGGGAAAGTATCAAGTTTTCCTTTTCAAATTTTGGAAACCCTCCAAGCCTCCTACAGATGCCATAAATTTCATTCCATCATAAGAAGATCTCGAGTGAGTTTCTAGACTTATAGAAGGACTTGAATCAAAAGCATAGCAAATCAAAATCAATTGAGCAAAGGGACCTGAGAAGAAGTACATTTCATTAGAAACTTGCAGAGGGACCTAAGACAGAGAAAACCTTGCAAAGGAACATCAAGACATTTTGTAGCAGAAGACACATCAAAGCAGAAGGAACATCAAAAGATACAACAAACAAGCAAACTAGCTACATCAAAGCAACATGAAGAGTACAAAGAAGCAATAAACCAACAAACCAGCCACACCAAGCAGCATGAAAAGCACAAAGGGATATCAAACAAGTCTGTAAGAATTTTTATTTTTATTTTGCATGGTTCTTTATTTTTGAGTGATGACAACATACCTATCACCCTCACAATCTTGGCCATCTACCCATTCATCTACCCTAGGTATCAAAATTAGTGGTCAAAAGTAATGACAGAGGTATTTTTAGACTCTTTGATCCATGCCTAAACTACATCCTACAGTCAAGCTTTAATTCCAGTTGCAAACGAAGTGATAAGGAAGGGTCCTTTAACCTAGAAAATTCAATTTTTTTATGTTTTTCTTTATATACTCTAAAAAAAATTATTACATATTACGGATCAAGTTAAAAGTGATAAAAGAGTATATAAACGAGTCACATAGGTAGGTGAAAAATCAGTGTCCAATTTGAATCATGATTACAAAAGAAAGAGGGGAATCATTGGATCTTACCCCCACGAAATCTGCCTATGCATAGGGAGGCGCACTCTAAAAATTCAAAATTCAAGGTGTTTGTTGCATATCAGCATGAGTTTGCCTTGTTACAGTTGTTTTGCTCATTTCCAGGCTTCACTCCCACGCTGGTTGAAAGGGTGAATGAATGTTGAAAAAAACGGGAAAAGGAAGCATTAACAATAGTAGCATTGCATAAAGAATCAGAAGAAGAAAACGTAGCCTGTTAACCGAGAAACTCAAAGATTTTTCTCCATTTCTCAACAAGAATTTTCATGTGGTATGTTGAAGAGAAACGCCAGTTGCATTGTATAAGGAATTAGAGGAAGAAACACAGCCATAGAAGTGTTTATCTCATTCAAGACGTGTTCAGAAAGGAGTCACCTGGGGGAAGGTAAGCTTGAAATTTTTTAAAGATTTGCTACATAATAGCAATTCGACTTCCAGAGAAACATTTGAGAACATAAAATTTTTCAGAGTTGAGAATTAAAATTGCAAGCTAGGGTTAAGTTTTGCTTGTAGTTTCATTTGCATAGAGGGATTTTTCCTGTTGAAATTTCAAAATGGTGTCTAGGATAGAACCAGAAAAATTCGGTTCCTCTATCATTCATGAAAAATACATGGAAATTTTTTAGAAGAAACAGTGAGTTCCTTTCTTTGAAACATTTGATGGGCATAATGAAAACGTTAGCCTAGATTTTGCTTGTTCATTTGATGGTGAGAGGGCTACAGTAGGTAATCTCACTTTCAGATTATCTGAGGATATTATGGCACAAATCATTGGATTACCTCAACAGGGAGAGAGGTTCTTTAAGACAAAGCAATTTGAGGAGAAGGCATGGACACACTTCTTATGCAGATCAAGGGAAGGCTCAGTAAAATGGAAGAAAGGGGTACCAAGGAATTGGTTGATTCATCCTTGGGATGAAATAGCATATCTCATCCAGAGATTCATCACTTGTGAAGGAAGATTAAGTATTATATATCTCTATCACATCGAGTTAATGCAGCATTTGAGGGGTCACTATGAGATTAATATACCCTATTTTCTATTACAGAGCCTTTCTAAGATGGCTAAAGCTGTTCAAAAATGTGTTGAAGACAAGATAACAAGCCTTTTATGGGCTCATCAAGATAATCATCACACATGAATTACAAAAACAAAACTTGACATGGCAAGAATTTGTAATTCATAATAAGTTTGAAGAACCAGAAGAGTTGTTTGAAGAAAGAATGAAAGAAGATGAAGTGTTAATGATAGCAGACATTGAAGTTGAAGAACAAAACCCTAAGGCAACAGGATAAAAACTGCTCAAGGCAGGAATGAAAGAAGATGAAGTGTTAATGATAGTAGACATTGAAGTTGAAGAACAGAACCCTACGGAAACAAGCTCAAAACCGCCTAAGGGGGGAATGAAAGAAGATGAAGTATTGATGATAACAAACAATGAAGATGACTCTAAGGCAACAAGCTCAAAATAGCTTAAGAGAAGAATAAGAACAAGGAGCATGGTGAAAGAAGAAAAGGAATTCCAAGAAAAAGATAAGATTTTCACCAGTTATGAAAAAAAATCAAGGAAATGTCAACAAGTTCAGAAGAAGCAAGCACCAGAAAATGATGATGAGGCACAGCAAAAGCATTATGCATACATTCAATCCTTGGAAAGTCAAGAGGAAAATCTAGCAAGTGAGATTGGCCAATATGATGAAGAAGTGAATATCATATTTGAACAACAAACTGTAGATAAGGAAATGGAGATAGATATTCAGACAATTGAAAAGACTCCAACTGACAGAAAGGGGCAAGGTAATGAGGATACAACCATCATTTCTCCTGTCTTTGAGCAGCAAGTCACAGAAAAAGAAGGGAAAAAGTATTCAGAGCAGGAGAATGAAGAAGAGGAATTTGGGATGGACACTGTTTCTGAGCAGTCTACAATAGAGATGAAAAAGAATAAATCTTCCAAGAACAAAAAAAAGATTGAGAAGTTAGAATTGGAAGTGAAGGACTTAGAACTAGAAAATGAAAAATTAAGGAAGAAAAATAGAAAGCTTCAAGTTCAAAAGGTGAAAATCTCTAAACATGCATATAAATGGTATCAACAAAAGAGGACTTTCAAAGCAAAGTATCAGAGATTGAGGGTCCTTTATGCAGCTCGAGATAGTACAGATGCATCATCACAGACAGGAGAAATGTCAGAGACTTAGTAGCAGTAGTACAATAACAATTTTTTGCATGGGGATATGCAGGCTCAGTTTTGGAAACAATTTTTTGCATGAGGACATGCAACAGCTTCCTCTTGGGGGAGATGTTGGACACTATTTTTATACCTATTTTGCCCTATAAATCTTTCAGCTATCTCCATAATCCTTCATACTTAATCCATAAATCCTCATGTTCATCCATAAAACCTTGAAATTTGATAATCAATGGTATAAATTTTTGTTGCTCTTCAATATAAATCAAATTATGTAATTTTTAAAGCATTTCAATTAAGATTTCAATTAAAATTACAGAATTGACTGACTTCCCGTAATTGCTCCTAGCATTGGGTACTTGCAGGACAGCTGGGCATAATCTGAAAGATATAGAAGGATCCTTGATGTCCAAGGATGGATAAATCTCTAACAACTTCACGAAACAGGTTCTACAAGTGTTGATTCAACGCTGGTCAAAGTGAGCCTCCAGTGCTGCCACTTAGCAGAAAAGCAGGGACGGTTTCGATTTTGTATCAATCTGGTCTATTTTTATGGATCTGAAGGACGATCTCGAAGATAGTAGAGATATTAGGGGAATGTCATTATTAGTCATACACGATTGTAGCGTTTTCAGTTTCAAAATAGTTTGTATAAATATTTGCATTTGAGATGTAATTACTATTTGGTGATGGTGAACGTATGCTAAGGAAATAAAGACTTCAAACTTCGAATAGCTTTGTGTATGTTCATTTTTATGTTGTGAAAATGATTTAAGTGTTGAGAGCTATGTGAATCTTTATGTGTGTGTAAGTGAAGTAGTGGAGGGCCCCCTCTACTGAACCTGCACACCCATTTCCTCATTAAACACGCATTGGTATGTTTTTCATGTTTCCTGTAGAGTTCAATTAAGTTACCAATCCATGATTTACAATCAAATTCGATTCTATATGATGCAATCAGGGTTTTATCATAGAATAGGGTTATGCGTTTATGTTCGATTGATCACTTGCTGTAGGTTGGTTTTACTCTTTATTAGAATATACACTGAATCGTTGAAGTAAACAAATACATTGTGAATTGAACTCTTGTAAAAGAACTCAATGTTTTCCTGCTTTCAACAATGAAGTGTCAATGTTGTAGTTAATTTTTATGGTTTTAATGTTTCAGTTTTTGAATAGTTTATGAGTTGAGTGCTGATAAGCTGAAGAAATCAAATGAGTATACTTTTTGTAAGGGATTTTTTGCATTTTTGAGTTTACAGCATTCAAGTAGTTCTAGGTTCATTTCCAAAACAAAGTGAGGTATCAACTAGTATAGACCTAAATCCATATACTTTGGATGTGCTTCTAAGTCTTATGATTCTAGATTGAAATTTTAAATATATACTCTAGTTTACAACAGTAAATTGGACCAACAAACATTATCCTTGTCCTTGAAACCTTATTTAATATTTCCTTGCCAAGAAAATATTTCATTTATTTCCCTATCCCTCCTTATCTTTAAGGGTTTTGAGCTTCATGTTGTATGGGTTAGGAGTTTAACTAGGGATTTGATGTTAGGGGTTAAGGGCTTAGAGTTGAAGGGATAAACGGGTTTAGGTGTTTAGTGATTATGGGGTTGGAGGGCTAAGGAGCTAAGAGGTTATGGGTTTTAAACATAGGGTTAGTTGTTAGTGGTTGAGGCATTAGAGGTAAACATGTAAAGGGGTCAAGGTGTTAGGGGTCAAGGATCGCAGGGGTTAAGGGATTTAGGGCTCCAGGTTTAGGGTGTTAGGGATTTAGAGGTTATACATTAAGGGATTAAGTCTTTGTGGATAAAGTAGGGATTATGTTTTAGGTGTTAGGTGTTAGGTGCTTAGAGATAAATGGGTTTAGCGGTTAGGGGCTAAGGGATTGAGGGCACCAATGTTAGGGGATTAGGGTTCAATAGGTTAAGTGTGAAAGGTGAAGGGCTTAAGTGTTAAGGGCTTAGGAGCTTAGTGGTTAAGGACATAAGGGTTAAGGGATTCGTGGTTATTTAAGAGGTGAGGCCTTTAGGGGTTAGCAGATTTATGGCTATGGGATTTATGGCTCTAGGGTTATGATGTTAGGGTTGATTTGGTTAAGGGTTAAGTTTCAAGGGGTTAAAGGATCAAAGGCTTGGGTTTTAAGGGATTAATGGCTTCTAGGAGATGAGGGATTAAGAGTTTCTAGAGATTTTGGGATTTTGGGACTTAGGGATTTATGGGTTTTTGGATTTAGGGATTATGGGTTAGGGGTTTTAGGGTTAGTGAGTTAACTAGGACTTATGGGTTATGGGTTAAGAGTTTAGAGGTAAACGGATAAGTGGTTAGCGAGTTTAAAGATTTATGGGTTAGGGAGTTAAGCAGATAGGGGGTTAAGGGGTTTTATATTGGGTTATGGGATTTAGGGGTTAAGGAATCTAGGGCTCAATGGTTAGGGGGATAGGGTTTAAGAGCTTAGGGGTTAAGTACCAAGTAGTTAAAGGTTTAATTGTTTCTAGGGGTTAAGGGATTAAGGCTTTAGGGATTTAGAGATTTGGATGTTAAGTATTATGGGTTAGGTTGTTTAGGGGTTAGGGGTTGTGGGATTAGAGGTAAAGTGGTTAAGGGGTTTAAGGGTTAGGGGATTTAGGGGTTAATGGATTTAGTGCTCTAGGGTTAGGTTCTTAGGGTTTATGAGGTTAGACATTAATGGTGAAGGGGTTAAAGGGTTAAAGGATTGTAAGGGGTAAACTATAGCTAAGATTCTAACGGACAATCCCAAGCGAGAATTCCAAAGTGAAGAGAGGAGAGATCAATCCCAAGGGAGAGATATCAAGCCAGCATAGAGCTCTCATGCAAAAAAAAATTGCACATGCAAATGGAGAGCACACAAGAAAATGCAGGTTGCACTGGCACACGGAATGTCGCACATGCAAATGCAGTGTAGAGGTAAACAATTAATTTACCTCTATAGAGTAAACTAGAGCTTAGAGGCCAATGGTTAAAGGATTATAGGTAAATAATTAAAGGACTTAAGGGGTTTAAGGGTTAGGGGCTTTAGGGGTACAGGAATTTAGGGCTCTAGGTTAGGGGGTTAGGTTTTAAGTGGTTAGGCATTAAGGGCTTAGGTTCTATAGTGTTAAGTGCTTATAAGGGGTTAAGGTCTTAGGTTGTTAGAGGATAAGGACTATGAGGATGGAAGATAAGGGGTTAATTAAGGGACTAGGGATTTAAAGATTATGATATTTATAAGTTAAGGTATTTAGGGATCGACTATTAGTGGGGTAAGGTATAAAAGGTTAGGATTAACTGTTAAGAGATTATGTGTTAAGGTCTTAGGTTCTTAGGGGTTTACAGAATTAAGTTGTTTGGGTCTAAGGAATTAACGGTTTAGGAATTTAATTTTATCCCTCCTCATTCCTCTCTCCACCTCCATAAATTTATGTCCCTTTCTCCCCACCTCATATCCCCTCCCTCTCTCTCTCACCCCTTATCTCCATTCAACACTTAACACATAGTTTATGTTGTTTATAACGCTAAAGTGTTCTGTAACTCAAAATGCTCTAGAGTTTTGTTTATCCAAAACGCTAGAGAGTTTTGGTTGACAGCAAGTGTGGGAATAAAAATTTGAATATAAACACAATGTGTGAGCATTCCTTAGTGCCTAAAACATGCCTCCCCATGTGCCCGTGTGTCATCCACGGTCCTATGTGGTTGGTTTGGACTTACGAAATCCGTGCTATGGATTGTGTTAAACCATAGCTAATTGGGCATTTCCACCATTTTTCTCAATATGCATATCTTTCACCACTCTTTACAGCATGACATACACAACCATTTTTTACGAAAGTTTAGGCATAGATAGCATTTTTTATGCAAATTCCAAATATGTATTTTTAAAAAAAAATATTATTATTTTATAGTTTTTCCTAATGTTCTTGTATCGTCACTCCTTAAGTCAAAAAACATGTCGTTAGTGTTTCTTCCGTAACTTTTTCATTTCAAAACCATTTAAAAAAAATGTATGTTGCACTAGTAGACATCGACCTCTACGCTCTATAAAAAATCCAAAGTCAAAATGTTTGCATTTAGACCTTCAAATGCTTCACCCACATTTGACGTACCATTCTCGAGGTTTGGTCACTTAGATAATTAAAAAAATAAAAATTAAACATTTAATTTTGGAAAAATAGTGTTGCACTAGTGCTACGTGTTTTGTACATGTCTACCAATTTTTGTAGCCCTAAACCATCATTTAGCCACTGGAAGGCTGCACCCACAAAAACATATACCTTATAATTTGCAACAAAAAAAAAAAATGACTGTTAGAAAAGATGAAATTTGGCATAGTTATGTAAATTTTCAATACATAAAACTTATATATTCGGAAACATGATTCAATTTCCTACATTTCATATTTTTTACTCAATGCAAGATATCTTTTGTAAGTATCACAAAAAACCATGTAAGTTGAGGGATGCCTGATTTTTTAGTTTTCTATTGCATCTAACGCGCACAAAATGACCCTCATTATCTTGCACTCACCCTTGAGCTTACACCAAAAACATAAATCTATTTATCCAATGGAAGATGCTTTATAGTTTTCATGTGTTTCATACATCATAAATAACATTACATTTTACGTCATTTAGAGCATGAGGTGCACTAAGGGAGAGAAACGTTAACATATCCAATGTCTCCAATGAAAGTCTTGAACTATCATCATTTTTTATCCTGATTAATTTTGAGAAGTCTCTTTCACACACTTTGTAATTGTTGTAATAACAAGGACAACTTGCCATAATCACATCAAACATGGGAATACTTCAAACCATTTAGGTTCATCTTCACAGAGGTCCAATGCTCCCAACATATGTTTTTTAGGGTATGATTTATAAATACTACAAAGAAATTCATCTATTTCACCCAAACATTTACCATTATTTAGAATAGTGAGTCTCCAACATTAAAATTTTAACATAAACATTTCAATCATCTTTTCGTTTGAGAGTATTTATCATCCATTTCTTCATAATAATGTCGAGGACTGAAAAACTTCACAACATTAAATGTACAAAGATTTGTGAACCTCCCATGTAGATATTCAATCACCTTCCTCACAAAACATTTTCCTGAAAGAATGCAATCATCTAATGTCCATGGTATTTGTAGCTTTGGAAAAATTTCAAACTCCAATGGATGTAAATGTACAATACCTGTGATATATGCAAACTCAAGGGTTCATCCTTGCACTTCAACTAAAAAAGAGGATATGCGCATTACACCTACCCAAAATATGCCTCCCAAAAACTATTCACGAAGCATGTAAATAGTAACATCTAAGGTAATTCCAATAGAGTTAATATCAACATGATAATGTTGGAACTTCTCATTCAACTTATTTAACTCAATGAACACATGTGCAAGAAAATGGTTGCATTGCACTTGAAATATTATTGTCAACTCATACATATTTCTCTCCCCTAACTCCCAACTTTTAACAAAGTGAGCGTGAGCCTTTGACAAGTATTTCCATGAATTTTCATCTAGAGAGACACCTAATTTGATGAATTTGTAAAACCTCTAACTTAGTGATTTGAAATTATTCCATTATCTCTTTCATTTATCGATGTCTTTTAGTAGATTTCCCAAGCCATGAATAAACTTTGTTTGCAAATTTATCAATATATTGCAACTTTGGAAAATGAGATGAAGAATTATCTATTGCTAATGATTCTCTATGAACTATGCAATGGATATCTAATAAGGGAGGGTCATCTTGACGTATCTTAGAACATGAACCTTCATTACTACCCCTCATGGAATATTCCCCAGCAAATCCAAATTCAACTAACTTCAGGGTGGGCGCACAAAGTTTCTCCCCAAAAGTGTTGCAACGGGGCCACACTAGTGGGGGGAAAATGAACTCGTGCACGCACCTAAGGTAGCGTGCATGCACCACTAGTTTTGGTACCGAACCGGGGTGCGTGCGCGTTCCTGGTGCGTATGCGCTAAAATGCATGCACACACACCTGTTAAGTTAATAAATAAAAAACATGGCAGAGGAGTTGTAATTCTTTCCATTGCGGCCGAGCGTGGCTCACCCATCGTGTGCGCAGTGCTACAGACCACCAACTTCACCATTTTCACTCAAAAACTCTCTAAATCCATCCACGAAGTGATCATAAAGTGCATTGGATAGGTAAGATCCATGTTTTTTGTCATTTTATTCATTTTTGTTTGTTTATTAAATTTGTAATAATTCCCAAATTAGTAAAATAATAGAGAATTTTTCAATTGCAGAATGTAAACTTACACAATGAATGAACAAAATGTTAACATGGAGTCCGGTGGAACACAAGAAAACACAAATCTTGGAACCAATGAAAACCCTCAACAAAATCCAAATGCCCAAGAAAATCAAAACCCCCAACAAAATTTTGACCAAGACGACTTGAACCATTATGTAAATGAAATGAGAGTGCACACTCGAGAACTGAGAAACACAGGGGAACCATCTCGAGTGTCCCTTGCCACCTCAATTGAGAGCTCAATTGACTCCCTCATCCATGCACATCGCCAATTGACTAACATGACTGAATATAGAGCTAGGATGCAGGAGTATTATTCCACAGGCATTTCCAAGGATGAAATAAAATAATTTAATATTACAAAGGCCCAATTATATAGTATGTTCACTGATCCAAGAACACAACAACCAATTGACAGTAGAAATCCACGTGTTTGCATGGACTGGTGTCATTTCCAACCATGGAGGTACAATTGGATGCCTAGGTGGTTCATGGTTTATGATAAACCTCCTTGTAATAATAGGGAGGTTCCACAGTACTTCCTTCGACAACTATGGGTTAAGTTCGGGCTCGGTTTACATGTCAACCATTTTGACATAACCAAGTTACAGGGTGTTGGGCGTGGCTCTGCCCAAGATTGACCTGCTGCTAGGAGGAACCCACTAAGAGGGCCACCATATCCTAGGCGCGAGCCCAACCCATCTCCCCAGTAACCTCAGTTATAACCACACAAACTTGATCAGATCGAGGGGACGATGATGAGTGTTGCACGTGGACTGCTTAGACACACTGCCTTTGTAGCAGCTACTATAGTGGAGAGACAAGTTGACCCTGATAGAGATGCAGGTGAAGAGCCTTCATGACAGAGTCAGTATTTAACTGTGACTGGTAGTCGCCATGTTGGGCCTTCTAGTTCGACGGGGACAATGCCACAACTTTTTCCCCATTGCGGGCACACTTTCCCTAGCCAGATCGAGGGCTTCTATATGGAGCAGGTTAGTTCTTTTTTTAATGTGTTTTCAATCATCACTTGATAATTTGTAATGTAATTTTAAAGTATTTTTGTTTGACTTAACTATTATTTCAATGTACAGTTATTTAGAGCTGAGACGCATTCATGGGAGAACGTATGATCTCCCAACCTGGATACAACAATAGCAATTGCAATTGAAATTGTGGAACTTCACACGGAGGTATTTTCAGTACCTCACACAATATTTTTATTACTTATGACATTTCTATTTTTATGTATTTGTATTTATGACATACATGATGATAGTTCGTAGAATATTTTTTAATATTTTGATTGAGTAAATAATTACTTGTTTAATATGTTCATAACGTGCATGCATTTTGGTTTCCACAGGTATGCATTGACTATGATGATCAACCATCTCCTCCATGGATCGACAGATCACCATATACATATGTCCAATGTGTAGTTAAAAGCATGCTTTTAATTTGAAATGTTACGACATACTATGGTTTAATTTGATTTTTGTTTACTAAACTATGATATTACAAATTATTATGCAGGGGCCGCCAATAACTGCATGCCACTTTAGTCCCATGTTTCCACCCTCTCCCATGAGTTTTCCCCCTCGCTTCCATCCATCCATCCCCCTCCCTCCATCCACCCCCTCCCTTCCATCCATCCCCCCCTCTCTGTCCATACTCCCTCCTCCGTCCATCCTCCCCCCTCCATCCATCCTCCCCCATTCGTCCATGCCCCCCCCATATATACATCCTCCCCCATTCATCCATGCCCCCCATCTATCCATCCTCCCCCATTCGTCCACGCCCCCCCCTTCCATCCAACTTCCCCCCTTCGTCCACAACCTCCCTTCTATCCATCCTCCTCCCTCTATCCAGAACCGCCCTCCCATTCACCATACATCGACACCCCCCCTAGCCATTTTGGGTCGATACCCCCTATAGTACAGCCAGTAGGGGTTCATCATCCACAATGTCCTCCTCCACCCCATACCACCACTTCCTCTTCCCCCATATCATCTCCAGTTCTCGCCACTATTGTGGCAACTTCTATTCCATGATCTTCCCATGTATCTACAGTGGTTGCACCCATAGTTGTTGCATCTACATTTGCGCCCCCTCCGTGACTACATCAGAGCAGGTTGTCCAACCAACTACTCCACATGCTATCCCAGAAGCCCAGCCATGTCCATTGTCGAAGGTGTTCACGGTGAGAATCAAGTTAATTTATGAAAATGTTTTGATGCATTAACCAAAATTAATTTAAGCAATTATTATGTTTCAATGAAATGATTGTCATAAATGTTGTAGGGTGGAATTGCTGAGAGACTCAGTAGATCCAGGACACCTTCCTCGCGTCTCCCACTCGCATCAGCGGTGATTTATTTAAGATTTGGATTGTACATTCATTTTATAAATGTGGTAAATGTAACAAATGATTGAAAACGACGGTATCTTATATCATTTTTTCAGAGCCTGGAGAGATGGTCTACTCCTAGACGAAAGAAGACCCAAGATACCAGTAGCTCCAAGAAGAGGAAGATCGATTTTGGAGATGCACCTGGGAGTGACTGGGGTGGTCACAATGCTTGACACACCATGTTATGTACATTATCCATGATGTGGCACCTATGTGCACCATTTTCCATGTACGTTGTATCTATGACATAGGTTGCCATGTATTTTGGATCGACGGTACGAGTTGTCGGATTTTTTCTAGGGCACTAGTTGCCATGTATTTTGGATCTACGACACGAGTTGTCGGATTTTTTATAGGGAACGATTTTCCATCATATGTACATTGGGAACCATGTTCCACTATTTTCATGAAAAATTATATATTTGTTTGAGTTTTGTTCCACTATGGTTTTATCTCATGGATTTGGCAATATGGTAGAATGTACATGTTGGCCTAAGCTTTACTAATGTTATGATCATATTAGGTTTTCCATCCATTGAGAAGGTTGTCACAATTGTACATATACATCATATAAAAAATTTCATGCTACAACCAATTTCAAACCATTGAGGGGATGAACATACACCATGCACCATGAACATACACCATGCACCCTTTACAACTCGACCAAATGAATTATCTGCAATAAATACTAGTTATGGTCCTAGAATCAACCATGCCATAACAACATTTCAATCATCTAATAAATAATAAGGTTTCTAAATTAGGTTTCTGGTGCTAGGTACAATGTTTTCCTTGTTGTGTGCACCCTTGCCATATAGATGAGAAACTATGCATACTATGTGTATAATGATTTGGATTCAATTGTATGCACATAAATATATATGTACAATGAAAATGATTTAGTTTTTCTATGTATTATAATTTAGGAAAGGGATTAGGCTACATAATAGGGTTTCATTGTGATTAGAATGCAAACTAGGGTTTACGCTAACAACTAGGGTTTTTAGGATAGGCTCTCGTGTTTCTAGGATAGGCTCCAAGATCTAGGGTTACCATCTTAATGTTGAACTCCACTATCATGAAAACATTGTCACCAACACCATGCCCACTACCACAATCACCATCAAGCCTCGTCATCCTCTTGCTCGTGGTGCCACCATCCTCGTCCCCATCAATCATCCGTCATCCACCGTGAACCTAATTCACTTTGTCTCATTGTCACTGTCACCATATCTATCCTCACGCCCATTATCACCATCGTCATCATTGTGCTCATTGTCACCATTTTCGTCTTCATTCTCATTGGATTCTAGGCCATTTAGCCTCTTTTTTTATGTATTTTGGGTCAGATATGGATTGCACTTGATTTGCTTTTAGATGTATGCACCCTTTCTGTATACATGTCAAAAAATTTGCATATTTAGATTCAAAAATAGGGTTTTTAGGCTAGGCTCTAGGTTTCTAGGATTTCCCATAGACACTTGATAGAGACACTTTCAACCAAGATTGTCTCTATCAAGTGTCTATGGGAAAACCCTAGAACGGACGTGGAGTTGGGAAAAAGAAGTCGATCTGGGTCGAGAACTTATGGAATTCCCTCTATGTTTAGACTCAGTGAGACAACGTGGGGTTCTTTTTTGCATTTGAACTTGCCAAGATGGTAGGCACGGGGTAATCCCCATATATATATATATATATATATATAAGAAATAAAATATAAAATAAATAGTAATACTAATATCTATTTTTTGTTCTGGGGTGGCAGGTGCGGGTGGGATACTCTTTGATCCCGGAGGAAATAAAATTGCAGCCTTCTCTTGGGGACTAGGTAGCAAAACAAATAATGAGGCAGAATGGTTAGCACTCATTTTCTCCTTAGATATGGCCTCCAACTTCAGCATTGACAATCTCAGAATCTATGGAGACTCTAGGCATGTCATTCAAATTATGCGAAGAGGATCTGCCTCGCCGGGCTCAAAAGCCCACAGATACATGCAAAGAATTAAAACCAACGCTCTCCTCTCAAAGGCCTCTTTTTTCCACATTCGTTGAGAGAACAATAGGCTTGCTGATATAGCAGCTAACAAAGGAATTTTGCTCGAAATCGGGCACGTCAAGGATCTCAATGGAGTTTTGGGGTATCATTTCATCCCTTAAGTCTTAATGCCAAGGATTAATAAACTCATGGTTGTTTTTAAGGTTGGTTCCATGGTTATGAGGGACCACCTTTTCCCTTGCTCAAACTTTGGATATGTTTCTTCCCCCCCCCTCCGTAGCCTTAGCCACACGCCTCCCCGGTCTCCCTACCACCTGTCACCTCGCTCCCACCTACGTTGTCAGCTCCCACGAGCCAATATTTACTCGCCCACCCCGCTCCTTCTTTCCCTTCCTCTGCGATGGCTCGCCCTCCCCACTTACCTGATGCTGTGAGTCGCCGCTCCCTTTGCGAGCTTGACTCTCCTCCCCCCCGTCATCTGCTATTGCCGGTGTGTAACTTTGATATAATGCAGTCTGTGTTGGCGGCCATAGCTTCTCTGAGAAGAACGTTGGTGGACATTAAATTCGTTGTTCGAAACACCTATGATGCCGTTTGCTCCAGTGTCAAACAAAATGTAGAGATGGCGTCAGATATTACTCATGTTTTCTCTTAGCTCTCTTGTCAGGATTCCAGGATAGACAACCTGGAGAGGAACTTGTTCGAATTAATGGGGAAAGTGGACAAGCTGTAGGAAGATATGGCCGTTCTTACAAGGGAAACTCAGGGGAGTTGGGTGCACGAAACCCCCACGGTCAACCAGGAAATCAATCAGGATATGGTGGACGCTACTTCTGCCCGGCTAAAGAATTATGGCTAGCTTTCAGTATAGCTCAGGTTTCAAAAATTTTGTTTCTTTTGGTCAATGCATTTTTGTATAATCCTCAGCAGACAGTTTGTCAAGGTTTATTCCAGCTCTATGTTGGATAGTTACAGGAAAAAAAAGCTCAGAGCTTGCAATGTATTGCTGTTAGAATCTATAGTTATGCCCAGACATTTCCTGCACTGTTAGAAATCTTTTTGAAAGCATGTAATGAATAGCTGTGCACAGCTTTTATAAATACAATCTTTTACTCTGTTACTGTTAAAAAAAAATATCTATTTTTTGTTGAGATTTGGTCTTGTGAAGGCAAGGAAACAGACCAAGATTGAAAACCAAACTAGAATAGGGACAATGAGTTTTGAACTTAGCCTCATTAAATAGAATTTTGAACTTGACATTAAAAGAGTAATTGAAGATATAATTGAATTTTAATTCAACAATAAACATCCATGTTGATGAAAGAGATGGGTTATAAGTTGATTTCTGATGGATCTATTATTGTCTTAAAAAGATGAAATTTCTAAAGAAATCTCGCATTGCTTTTATAGAAAGAAGGTTTGCATGTTGTTTATATTTTCCATGTGAAATACTCACCTGGTTCAAGTCATCAAATGATAACAAAATGTTATTTTTAAGGACAAGACTCGAGGAAATCCAAATAAGGAAGAAAACATCTTGACCCACACAAGGATATCTTGATATATAGCTCATGTTTCACTTTCAACATTGTTAGTATCACTAAGAATGAAAAAATGAAAAAATGACTGTCTTATATTTTATGTCATATTTTTGAGTACTGACAATATGTAGGTGTGAGGGATATCTAAGAAGCTATTTAAATGAAAATTTTGGATATCATAATGTTCTATTTAATATATTTCACTACTAGTTGATCAAACTCAAAAGTTAAGGGCTAGAAAATAGGGCATGGAAGTAGAACATATAAGTGGCAAAAATCACATGGATGTTAACATAATGGGATTTGCATTTCCATGGATATTCATTTTTTTAGTTATATATTCATTTAACATTTTCAACTAGCATCAATTTACAAACAAAAGCATTTCAATTCAATTCCCTTCTCATATTGGATAAATATGACATAGTGAGTACATCTAGTGAGACCCACCTCTTTTTTCTAGTTAACAAGGAATACATTAATATTGGAATGGATACCTTTAACAATGTTCCTTCTAATTATCTTGACCTCTACACTCATAAATGGGGGTTTCAAGTAGATCTGCATGCAAATAAAGGATGTAATGCTTATCTTGCTTCATCCATTCAATACAACTTGATTTTCATCTTTTCCTTGCAACAATCCCAACCTATAGACACTGATAATTTATGTTTCTAGGTAGATACACATGTAAAGAAAGGCTATAATGAATTGCTTCACCCATTCAAAACAAATTTTAATTCATATATGGTTTCAATATATAGGAAAACAACTATAGGGCTTTCACAACAGCGATTAAAACCCCAACAAAGAAAACCACAATTTTAGCCTCAAAAACTTGCAGTATTCATAATTTCCACTAGTAGTTCAATATACCTAATCAATAAAAAACATAGATTATGGATAAAAAAAAATAATATGGTTTACCTAGAGTGAAACTCAACCTCAAAGAGCTACAAGTAATTTTTTCTATATAAGTATGTGTATAGTCTACACAAAGAAACAATCCAAATACTATAGTCCATTGTTATAAGGAGAATTCCTAATGGTGTCCAATAAGCCAAAACCACATGCTAAATATGTTAAATATGCATATATGCCCACTAAGTAGATCGAAGTTCTAGGGTTTTCCCATAAACACTTGATAAAGACACTTTGAACCAACTCAAAGATACCTCTAGTCTACCTTCAATCTACTTATCCTACCTTGCCATATGCCATATAAAATTGGGGACATCCAGTTGGTACCAGTGTTATGGCATATACTCTCTAATTGACTTATGGTAAAACACTTTCTTATGTGTTTACATAACATTAGGAGGACAAAGGTGTTACTCTATAATGCCTCACATATTCTCAATATTCTCTCAATGGCTTAGGGAGCATCACAATGTGGTTATAAGTGTATGACCTCTTGTGTGAGGTGTTCCCTTAGGGATTTGAGCAAGAATGACCCTCATTTCATATCATTAGCAACATTTACCTAGCCATTTTTCATATGTCATTTCACTAGCCACTTCACCCAGTTTCATCATGTCCCCCTTTTGAAATAAACTAATTATGTGTCATGTACTAAAGTATATGAATATTATTCATATGTGTGATTCCTAAATCAAAGTGAAAAGAGTAAAAGTACTATAAAGTAAATAAAATCAAATGATGAATGTGAGTTATGCCTCCTTGCAAAAGCCATGATCCTATGTCGTAGCTTAGCAAAGCCAAATCTAAAGCAAAGGGACTTGAAGGAAATCTAGTTACATACATGTTCTCTTAATGAAGCATGTATCAACACTTGGGAGCCAAAGAACTGTTGGTTGTGGAGCCAGATCTTCTAGTCTCATAGATGATATTGTATCAGCCATGTTTGTACCCCAGTTCTATATGATATGTAGGTGGATTGTACACTCACCCCAGCGGGGGGGGTGTGGGGGGGCATCGCCCCCCCACGGGGTTCCAGGGGGGCCCATCCCCCCTGGCTGGGGGGTCCGGGGGCAGCTCCCCCGAAGAAAATTTTTGAGGCTGTTTTCGCCAGCTGTTTTGCGGGCCCATGGTTTTGGGTATCCCGTGGTATTTTCCCATTGTATTTCCCTTATAAAAGAAAGACATTGTAATACGGCTAGGGTTGTTGATGTATTAGGTTTTATGCATTGTAAAGATCTTTGAGATCAGGAGAGAGACTGTGAAACAGAGAAGAGGAAGTGCAGCGGTTGTGCTGCAGGTTGTATCCCTTCGACTTGTTGGACGGTAATAATAATAAGGACTGGCAAATTCAGTGTGGACGTAGCCCAAGTTGGGTGAACCACGATATATCTGTGTCTCTCTTGTAATGTGTATGTGTGATTATATTTGCATTTCTGTTTATTGTTATTGCTCTGCGATCCTGTTTTTTCTAACAATTGGTATCAGAGCCAAAGGTCTATTTGGTAGTTAAACCCGCAGGAAGCTAGGGTTTTTGGTTCGAGTGGGAGCAATGGCAGAAGAAGGAAAGTTTAAGGTCGAGAAGTTTAATGGCCAAAACTTCGGGTTATGGAAGATGCAAATGGAGGACTATCTGTACTAGAAGGATCTATTCCTACTGTTGGGAGGAAAAGCAAAGCAGCCGACGACTATGAAGGACGAAGAATGGGTGGTTCTTGACAGAAAGGCTCTAGGAACAATACGGTTGAGCCTGGCTTCGTTGGTGGCTTTCAATATCTCAAAATAAACGACAACAGAGGGTTTGATGAAAGCATTGGGTAAGCTATATGAAAAACCCTCGGCTTCCAACAAGGTATTTCTAATGAAGCGTTTATTTAATATGAAGATGTCTGAAGGTGGATGTGTTACTGATCATTTAAATGAGTTTAATACGGTTACAAATCAGCTAAGTTTTGTAAGTGTGAACTTTGATGATGAGGTTAGGGCTCTTCTAATCTTGTGTTCATTGCCAGAAAGCTGGAATAGCTTGGTCATGGCTGTAAGTAACTCTGTCTCTGGTTCAAACACCTTGAAATTTGATGATGTTATTGGTGTTATTCTTAGCGAGGAAATGCGAAGAAAAAGCACAGGTGAGACATCAGGTAATGCGTTGACCATGGAGAGCAGAGGAAGACAAAAGGAGAGAGGAAAGAGCCAAGGTAATCGTGGAAAGTCTAAAACGGGCAGATCCAAGTCCAGACTGGGAAAGATAGAGTGCTGGAACTGTGGAAAGAAAGGATATCTGAAGAAAGACTGCAAATCTCTAAAGAAGAAAGGAGATGCACAGAAGGAAACTACTCAGGAAGCAAATGTAGCAGGTGATGTGTTACAAGATGCTTTGATTCTTGCATTAGATAATACTAGTGATTATTGGGTAGTAGATTTAGGAGCTTCATGTCATGCTACACCCCATAGGAAATACTTTCATGAGTATGTTCCTGGCGATTTTGGACATGTTTTATTGGGTGATGATGAGCCATGTAAAATTGTTGGAATGGGTAAGGTATGGATAAAAGTTAAGAATGGAACTGATTGGTTGTTGAAAGATGCTAGGCATATTCCTGCTATGAAAAGAAATCTGATCTCAACAGGGCAGTTGGGAGATGGCGGCTGTCTATCTACGTTCGGAGAAAAGTGGTGGAAGATCACTAAAGGATCAATGGTGATAGCAAAAGGAGACAGAGTAGGTACATTGTATTTATGTCCTCATAATACTGACCATTCTATCTCTTTAGCTTCCACAGAAACAGATACAGCATTGTGGCATCATAGGCTTGGCCACATGAGTGAGAAGAGGATGCAGATTCTCCACTCAAGGAAGTTGCTGCCGGATTTGAAGCAGGTAAGTTTGGAATTCTGTGAAAACTGTGTTTATGGAAAACAGAAGAGAGTCATATTTCTCAGGGTTGGGAAACAGAAGAAGAATGAAAAATTAGAGCTTGTGCATACAGATGTATGGGGACCGCCTCAGGTACAATCTCTTGGTGGCTCTCATTATTATGTTACATTTATTGATGATGCAACTAGAAAAACTTGGGTTTATTGCATTAGACAGAAATCTGATGTGTTTGCTACTTTTAAGAAGTGGAAAGCTTTGGTTGAGAATGAGACAGGAAAAAGGTTGAAGTGTCTCAGATCTGATAATGGAGGTGAGTACTGCGGCAAGGAGTTTGATAGTTACTGTTCATACCATGGGATTCGCAGAGAGAAGACAGTCCCAGGAACACCACAGGAAAATGGTGTGTCAGAAAGGATGAACAGAATGATCATGGAGCGTGCAAGGTGTATGCGACTGCATGCAGGGTTGCCCTTACAGTTTTGGGCGGATGCTGTAAATACTGTTGTTTATTTAATAAACAGAGGACCTTCAAGTGCTTTGGATGGTGGTATTCCAGAGGAAGCATGGAAAGATAAAAAGGTAAACTACTCACTTTTTAGAACGTTTGGTTGTGAAGCATTTGTCCATATTGATAAAGAAAATAGAACAAAGCTTGAAGCTAAATCCAAGAAATGTACCTTTATTGGATATGGGGTTGATGAATTTGGTTATTGTTTATGGGATTATGAAAATAACAAAATCATCAGGAGTAGAGATGTGATATTCAATGAAAAGGTCATGTATAAAGATCAGTTGTAGGGAAAGAAACAGGAAAAGGAAAGCACAGAGTACATAGTGCTTGATGAAGTTAAAGAAAATGAAGTTCCGAAGGTGCCAGAAAATCAAGAGCAGCAGCAAGTACCTGAAACTCCTGCAACTGTAAGAAGATCTACCAGGTTAAGTAGACTCCCTGAATGATACTCTCCTTCAATGTATTATTTATTGATGACTGATTCTGGTGAACCAGAATGTTATGAAGAAGCAATGCAGGTGGAAACTAGAAAGAAGTGGGAGCAAGGCATGAATGAGGAGATGGACTCATTGGTAGGAAACCAGACTTGGGATATGGTTAAGTTGCCTGCTGGTAAAAGAGCATTGCAAAACAAATGGATTTACAGGTTGAAGGAAGAAGAGGGAGGTAAGAAGCGGTACAAGGCCAGACTTGTTGTAAAGGGGTTTGCACAGAAGAAAGGTATAGATTTTGATGAAATATTTTCTCCTGTTGTAAAGATGACTTCAATTAGGACTATCTTAATTCTAGTGGTGGTAGAAGATTTGCATCTTGAACAGTTTGATGTAAAAACGGCCTTCCTCCATGGGGATTTGGAGGAAGAAATATATATGCAGCAGCCACAAGGGTATGAGGTCAAAGGTAAGGAGGATCTGGTATGCAGGTTGAAAAAGAGCTTGTATGGTTTGAAGCAAGCTCCAAGGCAGTGGTATCTAAATTTTGACAGGTTTATGACAGAACAAGGTTATAGTAGATGTCATTCTGACCACTGTGTTTATTTCAAGAAGCTAGACAATGGAAGATATATTATCTTGTTATTGTATGTGGATGACATGCTTGTTGCAGGGTCTGACATGCAGGATATAAATGTACTCAAAAGGTAGCTAGCTAATTCATTTGTGATGAAGGATTTGGGTGCTGCAAAGCAAATCCTTGGTATGAGAATAATGAGAGACAGGAAAAATCGCAAATTGACATTGTCTCAAAGTGAGTACATACAAAAGGTGTTGGAGAGGTTCAGAATGCAGAATGCAAAACCTGTAAGTACACCTTTGGCTAGCCATTTCAGTCTAAGTAAGGAAATGTGTCCCAAGACACAAGAAGAGACAGATTACATGTCCAAGGTTCCCTATCAATCAACAGTTGGCAGCTTGATGTATGCCATGGTGTGCACAAGACCATATATTGCACATGCAGTGGGAGTTGTGAGCAGATATATGAACAATCCAGGTAAAGAACATTGGAAGGCAGTACAGTGGATTCTCAGGTATTTGAGAGGTACTACCACTGAGGCATTATGTTTTGGAGGTTCAGACACTGTTCTACAGGGATATGTTGATGCAGATATGGCAGGTGACAAGGATAGCAAGAGGAGTACCACAGGGTATGTGTTTACTGTAGGTGGAACAGTAGTAAGCTGGATTTCGAAACTACAGAAGGTTGTTGCACTTTCAACAACAGAAGTAGAGTATGTTGCCATTACAGAGACTAGTAAAGAGATGATTTGGTTGCAGAGGTTTATGGAGGAAGTGGGTAAGAAGCAGAAGGATAGCAGATTGTATAGTGATAGCCAAAGTGCCATTCATCTTTCAAAGAACTCAGCATTCCATTCCAGGACTAAACATATACAGCTCAAGTACCATTTCATACGCTCTGTTCTGGAAGATGAACTGTTAAAGCTGGAAAAGATACATACTAGCCAGAATCCTGCAGACATGTTCACAAAGGTAGTGACCAGAGAGAAACTGAGTTCGTGCTCGGTTTCAGTTGGCCTTCTAGCATGAAGGTGAAGAGGAGAAATTTGCCAAGTCCAAGTCCAGCAAGTGCAGCAGCGGCGGAGTTGTTGTGATCAGTCTCCAAGTGGGAGATTGTTGGTTGTGGAGCCAGATCTTCTAGTCTCATAGATGATATTGTATCAGCCGTGTTTGTACCCCAGTTCTATATGATATGTAGGTGGACTGTACACTCACCCCAGTGGGGGGGGTGTGGGGGGGCATCGCCCCCCCACGGGGTTCCAGGGGGGCCCATCCCCCCTGGCTGGGGGGTCCGGGGGCCAGCGGTCCCCCGGCGGGGGTTCGGGGGCAGCGCCCCCGAGAAATGGGGGTTCGAGGGCAACGCCCCCGAAGAAAATTTTTGAGGTTGTTTTCGCCAGCTGTTTTGTGGGCCCATGGTTTTGGGTATCCCGTGGTATTTTCCCATTGTATTTCCCTTATAAAAGAAAGACATTGTAATACGGCTAGGGTTGTTGATGTATTAGGTTTTATGCATTGTAAAGATCTTTGAGATCAGGAGAGAGACTGTGAAACAGAGAAGAGGAAGTGCAGCGGTTGTGCTGCAGGTTGTATCCCTTCGACTTGCTGGACGGTAATAATAATAAGGACTGGCAAATTCAGTGTGGACGTAGCCCAAGTTGGGTGAACCACGATATATCTATGTCTCTCTTGTAATGTGTATGTGTGATTATATTTGCATTTATGTTTATTGTTATTGCTCTGCGATCCTTTTTTTTCTAACAAGAACCCTAAGACATGTCCTATATGGTAGTTTGAAATCTCCTTTATGCACGTGTGGGAGCTGATAGAACCTCATTTCGCTTGTTTTTTTGGGTTCCGTGACTCCAGAGCAAATCCTCAAAGTGTCCCTGAATGGCCATGGGGTGCCTGAAAAAAATGCCTGTAGCACCAAAACCGTGACTCCGATCGTGAATTTGTCAATTCGGATGGATTTGGGGCACCGACTTTCAGCTAGGGGATCCCCCACACTATTCCTCCAAGGCTCGAAATGGTCATATTGTGCCATCTCTGGAACTAGGGTTTTGATCAGTGAAGGCCATGCCAATCTTGCTAAAGGGGGTCATTTATGATCCGAAGGCTCCCGGCCAAGCATGGCCATCATGAACACAACCAAAATGGCCACATGCATGTGCAGGAGCTGACGGAACCCAAGTCCGCTTGTCGGTTTGGGTTCTGTGCCCCCGAAGCAAATCCTCAAATTGTCCCTGAATGGCCATGGGGTTCCTAACCAAAATTCCCATAGAACCAAAAACGTGACTCTGATCATGAATCCTTTGATTCTGATGGATTCATAACACCAATTTTCAGCTAGGGGATCCCCCACACTGTGCCTCCAGAGCTTGGAAACAGTCATATTGCGCCATATCCAGAACTAGGGTTTTTCTCAGTGAAGGCCATGCCAATATTACTCAAGGGGGTCATTTATGATCTGAAGGCTCCCGGTTGAGTGTGGCCATCATAAACACATCCACAATGGTCACATGTATGTGCAAGAGTTGACGGAAGCCAAGTCTTCTCTCCAGTTTGGGTTTCGTGACCCCGAAGAAAATCCTCAAAGTGTCCCTGAATGGCCACGAGGTGCTTGACCAAAATTACCATAGCACCAAAACTGTGGCTCCGATCGCAAATCCATTGATCCCGATGGATTTAGGACTCCAATTTTTAGCTAGGGGAGCCCCCACACTGTGCCTCTAAGGCTCAGAAATGGTCATATTGCTCCATCTATAGAACTAGGGTTTTGCTCAGTGAAGGTCATGCCAATATTGCTCAAGGGGGTCATTTATGATCCAAACGCTCCTGGACGAGTGTGGAAATCGTGAAAACATCCATAATGGCAACATGCATGTGCAGGAGTTGATGGAACCCAAGTCCGCTCATCAGTTTGGGTTCCGTGATCCTGAAGCAAATCCTCAAAGTGTCCCTGAATGGCCACTGGGTGCCTGACCAAAATGCCTATAGCACCAAAACCGTGGCTCTGATAATGAATTCGTTTATCTTGATGGATTTAGGACGTCAATTTTCAGCTAGGCCCCCCCCACACCGTGCCTGCAAGGCTAAAAAATGGTCATATTGTTCCATCTCCATAACTAGGGTTTTGCTCGGTGAAGGCCATGCCAATCTTGCTCAAGGGGGTCATTTATGATTCGAAGGCTCTCGGCTAAGCGTGGCCATCATAAACACATCCAAAATGGCCACATGCATGTGTAGGAGCTGACGGAAGCCAATTCCACTTGCTAGTTTGCATTCCATGCCCCGGGAGCAAATCGTCAAAGTGTACCTGAATGGCCACGGGGTGCCTAACCAAAATGCCAGTAGAAGAAAACCCATGGCTCCAATCTTGAATCCATCGATCCCGATCGATTTAGAATGCTTGGTTTCAGTTAGGGGACCCCCCACATTGTGCCTTGAAGGCTCCGAAATGTCATATTGTGCCATCTCCGAAACTAGGCTTTTGCTTAGTGAAGGCCATGCCAATCTTTCTCAAGGGGGTCATTTATGATCCGAAGGATCCCTTCTAAGAATGGCCATTGTGAACAACATACACAATGGCCACATGCATGTGCAGGATTTGAAGGAACCCATGTCTGCTCGTCGGTTTGGGTTTCGTGACCCCGGAGCAAATCCTCAAAGTGTCCCTGAATGGCCATGACTTCCTGACCAAAATGCCTGTAGCACCAAAACCGTGACTCTGATCGTGAATCTGTTGATTCCGATAGATTCAGAACACCAGGTTTCAGATAGGGTACCCCCCACACTATGCCTCCAACACTCGGAAACATTTCTATTGTGCCATCTCCGGAACTAGGGTTTTGCTTAGTGAAGGCCATTCCAATCTTTCTCAAGGGGGTCAATTCTCATCCGAAGGCTCGCAGGCCATCATGAACATGTCCACGTGCAGGATCTGACGTAAGCCAATTCAGCTTGTCATTTTGGGTTTCGTGCCCTCGGAGAAAATCCTCAAAGTGTCCCTGAATGGCCATGGGGTGCCTGATCAAAATGCCCATAGTAGCAAAACTGTGACTCTGATCATGAAGTCGTCGATTCTGGTGGATTTGGGATGTCGAGTTCTAGTTGGGCCCCCCCATACCGTTCCTCCAATGCTCGAAAATAGTCCTATTGTGCCATCTCCGAAACTAGGGTTTTGCGCAGTGAAGGCCATTCCAATCTTACTCAAGGGGGTCAATTCTCATCCGAAGACTTCCGGACATGAGTGGTCATCATGAACACGTTCGTGATGGCCATGTGCACATGTGGGAGCTTACGAAAGCCAATTTCGCTCATCGGTTTGGGTTCCGTGCCACCGGAGCAAATCCTTAAAGTGTCCCTAAATGGCCATGGGGTTCCTAACCAAAATTCCCATAGTAGAAAAATCGTGACTCTGATCGCGAAGCCGTCGATTCCGGTGGATTCTGGATGCCGAGTTTTAGTTTCCCCACACCATGCCTCCAAGGCTCGAAAATGGTGCTATTGTGCCATCTCTGGAACTAGGGTTTCACTCAGTCAAGGCCATTCCAATCTTTCTCAAGCGGGTCAATTCTCATATAAAGACTCCTGGGTGCACAAGGCCACCATGAACACGTCCATGATTTCGATGTACATGTGCGAGAGCTGACGGAATCCAATTCTGCTCGCAGATTTGGGTTCTGTGCCCCCATAGAAAATCCTGAAAGTGTCCCGGATTGGCCACAGGGTGCCTATCTAAAATTCCCATAGAAGAAAAACCATGACTCCAATCACGAAGCTGTAGATTCCGATGGATTCGGGACACCGGGTTATAGTCCCCCCCCCACACCATGCCTCCAACACTCAGAAACATTCCTATTTTTCCATCTCTGGAACTAGGCTTTTGCGTAGTGAATGCCATTCCAATCTTGCTCAAGGGAGTCAATTGTCATCCGAAGGCTCTCGAGCATGCATGGACATTGTGAAAATGTCCATGATGGCCATGTGGATGTGCAAGAGCTGACGGAATCCACGTCCGCTCGCCAGTTTGGGTTCCGTGTCCCCAGAGCAAATCCTCAAAGTGTCCTTGAATGGCCACGGGGTGCTTGACCAAAATTCCCATAGCAGCAAAATTATGAATCTAATCGTGAAGCCATCGATTATGGTGGATTCAGGATGTCTGATTTTAGTTGGGCCCCCCCACACACCATGCCTCCAATGGTCAGAAACAGTCTTATTGTGCCATCTTCGGAACTAGGGTTTTGCTCAGTAAAGGCCATTCCAATCTTGCTCAAGGGGGTCAATTCTCATCCCAAGGCTCCTAGGCGTGCGTGGACATCATGAACACGTCCACGATGGCTATGTGCACATATGAGAGCTCAAGGAAGCCAAGTATTCTTGTCGATTTGGGTTCCGTGCCCCCAGAGCAAATCCTCAAAGTGTCCTTGAATGGCCACGGGGTGCTTGACTAAAATTCCAATAGCAGCAAAACCATGACTTTGATCGTGAAGCTATCGATTCCGATCGATTCGGGATGTCGGTTTCTAGTTGGGGGATCCCCCACACCATGCCTCCAATGCTTGTAAACGGTCATGTTGTGCCATCTCCGGAACTTGGGTTGTTCTCAGTGAAGGCCATTCCAATATTGCAAAAGGGAGTCAATAAACTAGATTAGGTTCTATAGGAATAGATTAGGTGTCCGGGGCTAGGTTATGTCTCTAGGGATAGATAAGTATTCTATATTAGGTCTCCAAGGTTGTAGGTCCACATTAGACTTTCCAGGTCTAGATTTGTTTTTGTTTGTTTCTAGGGCTAGATCAGGGTCTATAAGCTAGATTAGGTTCCATAGGGATAGATTAGGTATCTAGGGTTGTAGGTCCACATAAGGAATTCTAGGGCTACATTTTTTTTTTTCTGGTTACTAGGGCTAGATCAGGGTCTTTACGCTATATTAGGTTCTATTTCTTAGAAGGAACATGTAGATCTAGCTTCCAACCCATATAGTGTGATTTTGAGATATTCTAGTTTGTTAGTAATTCTTCTTGTTTTCAGGGTGAATGTCAACATTATTGATCTAGTGGATTAGGAGCATGTAGGGGTGATTGTGCCGCCCAAGATATTTATATCATTTGTTTATTCCATCCATGAGACTTCCAATTATATAGCGGAGGAGAGGTGTGATGATGAGATTGACCTCATACATGCATGTTATACTTATTCATTAGAGAGGTGTGATCCCTTAATGGAGTACGTTGTCGAGGGTGATTCAAGAGTTGTAGATAATGTGAGCATTCTGAAGTATAGATCCATGGATTATCATGCGAATGGTTTGAGAATGACATATGAGATTCTTCCATCTTGATCCACCCCGTTTCCCCTGGATGCTCGTGCCAACCAATACTTCGTGCCAATTGCATTATCTGTCAGGGTGACAACTGCGTAGATGTCTCCTGCAACAATGCATTTTACAGTCATATTCCAACAAGTAGTGGTTTGATAACTTGGATAATTACAAAAACAAGGAGGGAACCGGGATATGAATGCAGAAATGTTTACCTGGCTGTACAAGATCGGATATATGATCATATTCATTGGAAATAGAGGACTAGCCTTCCTCTAACTGGATTATTTCAACAACTACACATGGGTCCATTGCAAGTGATACATGATCCCACTCATCAACCCAATCCATTGATTCACACTCATCTCACTCACAACTGCTGCAAGGGCCACAAAAGCAAGCAAGTTTATGTGTCCATATTTCAAATAAGGGGTTGTTTGAGCTTCGAACCGAATGAAATACATGAGTTCCTTGTACAGTACTACAACTATAAGAACGTGATCGATCTATATCAACCACATGCCAGAAATTTCTAACAACGTGTCCTCTACTTGTTGGTATGTGCTGCTCCGTGGTTCCATCTGACATTTTTGTAGAGCACCATTGAACTATCAATTCTACATCCCGAATATGAGGGTTTGTCATGCACCTCATCTCCTCCTTCATAGGGAAGTTTTGAGACATGCTCCAGCCCCTTCATGCTCTACCTTTCCATGCCCGATCTGAAAATAGTTCCATATATGCATCACATCATAAGCCTTGTGAAAAATACTCAAACAATGGAATACACGTGCATTTTTGAACTGGCCTGCACAAAAATATGACCATATCCAATGTTGATCCATCTGTATACCTCTCTCCTTTAAATGATCATAGAAACTTTTGAAGCAATGTTGCACATAATGCAGGTCCTAGCACATGTCGTCACTAATGTAGAAGTTGGTCTCTTTCAATATTATCCTCATGTCATTGTTGCTCTCTGGCGCGTGCCTATATGTGATATGGACCATTATGCTAACTTAGTCAGAATGGTAGTATTGAATTTGAATCTCATTCTGTGGCTGCAGGGTGTAGTTTTCAACAAAGTCCGCAACAGACAATATTGTGCCATTGGGAAAGGTGTCCCTGCACTGTCTATATTGTTCATCCCGCCATCGTGCTACATGGACATGTTGTACAAACTGCTTGGTCTTTTGGTATAATTCCTTCATGAAACTGCAAATTTGTACCTAGTGCCACGAAAACAAGGGCATTAATACAACGTGACATTTTCAATCTAAATATATGTGGATAAATTCAACATGTACAGTATGAAAGTATGCAAATTTAGATTACCTGTGACTTCACCAATGCAATTTTTTTGCTTTCATTCGCACTATCTACTTGATATGTTATGTACTTGAAGTTCCACATTTCTACTGACATCCTCCCAAATTCGTGCTCCTCGGTTTCATGGATGCAGCGGTTGAATAATGAAAATACACTTCACTTGGAACATGTCCCATACAAACATGATCTTTTATAATATTTTTGTCCTTCAAGTCTTGGACACATTAAGCTATGTATAAATTCTCTCGATGCATTCGGTGGATGTAACGATGGGAAATTGTGCACAATGTTAGTATGCAAATCACAAAATATATGTCTATATGTATCATAATAGTACTCAAATTCTACATGGTATCTACAACAACATGAGTTGCGATCAATGCAAATTCTAACATACCAGGGTTTGCATTTTTCAAAGTACCTTTGGCACAAGTTCAATTGTGTGTGTTCATTCTTGAACCTCTCATAGAGTTCTGTTTGTGTCATGTTAAGGAAGTGCTTGACATGGGGTTCACACCCATTAACACCTATTCTCAACTATAATATATCTCTTTGATTCGATGACAATCTAGTGTTATTATGCCAAAACTTTTGTACTAGTTCTTTAATAGCATCAACAAGCTTCATGTCTGAGTGACGTAAGCTACCAACAAAGGCCCAACAATATTTTTTTCGTGTGGTCTCAAGTTTTTCTCTAATAGCATAATACTTTTGAAGAGTCTTTCTATCTACTTTAAATATTTTACATGTGTGTGATAGCAGGTGACGTTGCCTTGTGCATTTGACTACAATCGATTCCGACAGTACACGATGGGCCGCATTAAAATATTTTGTACGAGAAGTTTTTCGAAACAAATTAAATGCAGACTATAGATTTCTAACAACATGATTGTTGGCCTCTGAACTTCTAACTACCTTTATGCCCAAAATTCTACTAACATGAGATAGATAATGTGATTTTAACAAAGCCATAAACAATTGAAATTTTGTTGCATCAGTTTTGGATTCAAAAAATTATTTGACTATCCTGTTACAATGGAAATCAATAGTGCATTTGGGAAACTTACCTTCAAGACCTAAAAATCAACTTTCATCCACATGAATACGTCTAGGATGTATTCGTCATCTGCTTGATAGTCGAGGAAAGGGAGTTGGAAAGGAAGTACGAGTCTCGTCATTGGTTTGTTGTGGCCCTTCGTTCACAATTTGGTCCTGCAAGGGAGTGTGTTCGACATGTGTGTGTTCTTCTTAGGGAGGTTTCCAATCAAAAACTTGCTCAACATCCATCCCTTCATACTCGACATCAACTGAGATTTGATTAAACTCAACCACTTCGTCATTGCTTGTTTATGGATCTAAGGAACTAACATTTTGATGTCTATGGTTTTCCATGTACAACCTGGCCTTTTCTCTTATCTCATGGGTCGTTTTAGGGGGCAGCTCCTTCCTTCTAGAATTTATTTTATTATTACATGTGTTGCCCATATTCAATACATTTTTTAACAAAACAAAAATATCACCCCTGGAAGAATGAATAACAAATAAGGTATTAAAACTCAATGTGCATGATTATTAAAACTCGATGTAGAAATTGATTATGTACAACATCTATTGAGAATGTTTTCATATAATCTTAAAAGCTATTGAGAATGCCCTAGATATAACAACAACATCACCTCTAGGAATTCAATTGGATGGTATTGGATGGTGGTATGGGATGTTAGTAGGAGCACATTCCCTACAAAAGGAGAAGTTCCTACTCACTTCATTTTCATGTTTTGGATGAGGGGAAATAGCCCCAAAATATTAAGAGTTTGATTCTTTATGTGTTTGTGTGAGTTGTTGTAGTGAAATCATGAGGAATTCAACAAATGTTTGTGTATTAGATGGATTTATGTGATTATGAAAGGTTATTGGTGGTGATGCAAGTAATTTTTTTTGTTATCTTCATGAAAGGTTGAAAGCATTCCTTGGTTCATGTTGTAGTTTTTTTGTGCTGCAACAATTAATTGATAAAATGCACAATATATGAGATCATGGAATATTTTTATTGATCGTAGGCCACTTCGAGGGGGAAACCTTCTTTGAGAAATCTTAATACAAGTAACTTCACCGTGCCTTCATTGGCCTCAACACACACTTATATAATAAGTCTATGCCCAATACTCAGGGTCAATAGCATGGAACATATAATACTACGGGATGACTTACAAAGCATATGCGTCCAATACTATGGGTCAATACCATGGGCTAATACAAACTACGGACCAACAAATACTACGGGATGACTTACAAAGCATATGCATCCAACAAAAATATACAAACAAAGTAAAGAGAAGGGTTGACATGGGTTCCTAACATCCCCTCTCCCTTAGAAAAAGCTTTGTCCTCAAAGCTTTAGATGTGGAAATTGATGTGGAATCTGAAGGAGTGGTTCCCCTATAGCATCCTCGGGTTGCATTCTGTGCCACGGAATTAATACCTCTATGATAGATTGAGAGAGAAGCCGACGCCTTTTGAGTTTCAGGGAGCATTTCTTGTAAGATTGTAGACGAAGAAGAACCATATCACCTACTTGAAAAGTGCGCTCAAAACGGTGTTGATCGGCTTTTTGTTTCATTCGAGTTCTTGCCATGTGAAGATTGTCTTGCAGAATGAGAAGAATTTGATCGAGGTTTCGAAGAACCGAGTCAATTTCCTGAACTGGGGGACTGCTGAGGGTGTATGGAAGAAGAACTGAAGTCATCTGTCCATATATTGTTTCATATGGTGTCATTTTAGATGTGGTATTGTACCACAGAGTGCTTCAAGGAAATCCATAGAAATAGTTGTCCAAATCTTTGTAGGGATGGGCAAGGGTTCGAGTAGTCCCAAAAGGAGTTTCATTTCACCCTTCTCGACTTGGAAAGTATCACAGTCAGCCACCAAATGTTGAATTGTCATTTTCAGTCCCTCCCAAAAGAAGTTACACTGTTCCCGGTCATATGTTTTGAGGAACCCAGAGTTCTCTGCCGATAGAGAAGCATGGATTTTATAGAAGACATAGCCCTGTTGAACAAATTGCAACCAATTTGGAACAAGCAGAGAAATAGCTAAAAGAGAAATTGGGTCATCAAATGTGCAAGAAGGAGCATCCACCACCATATTTTCCCGACCCTTCTTGTAAGTGATCACATAGGCATAAGCAATGAGTTGGATAACCCATTTCAGGTGTGATGGGGAGGAGACTTGTTGTTCTAGGAAATTTTCCAAACTCTGTTGATCAAACTTGATGCAAAAATAATTCCATAATAGGTATGGCTACCACTTCTGTACTGCATGAAAAATAGCCATCATTTCCTTCTCAGATGTAGATGCGGTTAAATTCTTACCGGAAAGGTATCTTGAAGGAGGAAATCCCACTGGTTTAGCAAAGAAACCTGCATATCTATCCAAGGAAGTAGTGGATTCCGTTGATGGGTGCATTTGAATGGAATGGAGCTGAGCGATGACACCATGTGAATTCTTCTTAAGGATCTTTTCCAGGTGATGTGAACTGATGATGTGGAGAGACCCTGGCTGTATGCCAGTAAATGTGTGTTATTTCCCATTGACTGAAATTTGCATCCAAAGTTCATCAAAATCCCATAACATGGGGCCAAGTGTGCGTAACCATTGAATGCCCAAAGCCACATCACATCCACCTAGGGACAAGGAAAACATGTCAGAGCATAGGTTATAATATTCCAGAGATATATGCACATTGTGAAACTTCCCCTTGCAAGGTAGGTGCCTCCATTGGCAATCAGGACTTCAAAGTTGGAGCAAGGATGGACAAAACAATCATCCTGTTTGGTGATCTGATGGTTAATGAAATTATGAGTGCTACCAGAATCAATGAGTATTGTAAGAGGGATTTTCTTGAAGTAACCCCTGACCCACATTATTTGTGGGGTGGTGACTCCGACTAAAGCACGAAGAGATATCTTTGGGTGGTCATCCGGAGACTGAGGTTCTGTTGGTAGTACAACTACCGTTACACCAAAACCCGCAAGTGATTGGTAAACTCACCACTGCCTTATTTCGAGGATCCACGAGAGGCAATTAGTCCTTTGTCACGATACACTGGGGAGCGCTGACTACTTGCAATTTCGTGCAAAAATCTCTCCCTCAGCGCGAGCCGAGTGTGTATCGAACTCGTGACCTCTAACCCTGATACCAATTGTTGGTAGTATGGCTACCATTACACCAAAACCCGCAGGTGATTGGTAAACTCACCACCGCCAGATTTCAAGGATCCATGAGAGGTGATTAGTCCCTTGTCACGATACACCAGGAAGCACTGACTACTTGCAATTTTGTGCAACAGGTTCAACAAGCGGTTGTTGAATGTCGACCTGATCATCCAGTGTATGTGGATCTTCTGCAGCAAATTCAGAGGCAGGTGGAAAATCCACATCTAAGAGATAGAGATGTTGCTCAACACATCTATGTCCCCGAGTGAATTTCTCATCACAATTATAAGAAATCTCCTTTTCTCTACGTGCCCGCATCTCTGCATCAGACAAATGCTTGATAGGAGTGGTGCGAGGAGCTGGCATGATGGGAGGTCATTGGGAAACCATATTTCTTAATAGAACAAAAGTGGATTTGGAGCATTGTTGGGCTGTGATCTTGTCCTCCTCCAACTTAGCCAACCCTAGGACTTCCGTCATTGTGTTGGGACAAAACATTTTAACCTCTGAGCGGATTTCATCCTTAATACCATTGATAAAACAACTCTTGTAGAATTCATCAAACAATCCTTCTGTGTGATTGGCGAGTTTCTCAAATTCTGTCTGATACTCTTTCACAGTGCCTAATTGGCGAAGTTTAGTGAGTGCTCCTGTGAAGTCATCAAAAGCACTAGGACCAAATCATTTCAAAAGGAGTTGGCAAAAATCTGTCCATTTTGGCTCATCATGAGCCTTGATGTACTAATGGTACCATTGAAGGGCTTCCTGTTCCAAATGAAAGGATGCAAGTGGAAATTTTTGGACATCAAAAGTATTATGCAGACTGAAATATTGTTCTGCTCGGTATATCCATCCAATCGGATCATTACCATTGAAGCGAGGAAAATAAAGCTTCAGCCCATGAAAATTGCTAGAAGAAGAGAACCCAGTGTTCATGGTTGAATGCTGAAGATGGAGAGTGAGAAATTTTTCATCCAAATCTTGGAGTTTGGTTTTGAGGGCTACAAGTTCTTCTGCCATGATTTGTGCTCCTCCGTGGGTGACAACCATAACCAGGATTTTTTATTTTTTTTGTGAATGGGTAGAAAAACACAAACATAAGATTATTTAGTAAAGGGAAATTTGGATTTGGGAAAAAACTTTGATGGGTAATTGGGGTTTGACTAGGTTTTGGACACTTTCGAATGGACAGGGAAGCAGAAAATGAGGATTTCAAAAGCGGGGTGACAGAATGGAAAAATTTGTTAGAAAGTGACAAAGAAGCAGAGATAGGGAATGAAAACGATGGCAAAATTTGAAGGCGATTGGGAGAAAATCGAAAAAGTTATGAAAAACCGTAAAAATAGACAATGTGGGATTTCTGGCTTTGGGAAGTGGATTTTGGGATATGGTCCTCAGGAATGCAATATGCAGAATGGGATTGCAAGGGTTTCAATGAAGTTTCAGGGGAAACAGAGTTAAAATAAATGAGATATGGCGAAAAAACAAAATTTTATACTTTTTTTTGTTCTTTTTTTTCCAGAATGGATCAGAATCAGAAACGGCTTTTGGAATGGATATGAAACAACGGGATCTAAAACGGCACGGAAGTGATCAGAAACAGAAGGATCTGCAGCAGCGCGGAAGTGATCAGAAACAGTTCAGCTGAAAATAGATATGTACCCCAGGTATGCTTGGATTCCTAACAGTTCAGGGGTTTCACTCGGGCACCAATGCTGTCTGATGGCTTGCGTATTGCGGTAGTACCTCTCACTCCACGGCTCAAGTAAAACTGATAACCACTTTTCCACAAACGACAGCTCTTGGTTTACCTCATGGTTGGGAACTAGTCAATCAGGTAGGGGTCGTTGCCCTTTTCACTGGCAAGTCCTCTCAATGGGCCAGATACTTCGGGGTTCCTGTGGTACTCCTCACAATGATTTTTAGGGCTTATGCCCAAGTACTTCCCATAATTAAGCGGATAGGGATTATTTCTAGATCTGAACCTGCAATAGATGCAAAAAAAAAAATTGGCAGAAATTCCACCCAACGATCACAATAAAGTGCTCTGATACCAGATGTGAGGAACCTGCAACAATTAATTGATAAAATGCACAATATATGAGATCACAAAATATTTTTATTGATCATAGGCCAC